>JAUDYJ010000003.1:209400275-209675275 GCA_030761175.1 Masticophis lateralis | reverse complement strand
TTGAACTCAGAGTAATTGGAGGCAGCTGGTTCTTAAATGCTGCCTTTGTAGGAGGCATTACCCCCCTACGCTACTCGGGCTCTATGATGTAAACTCACTTCTACTCACTGATGTAGAAGCTTTCGGAGACCTGAGGCAGCCCATTTTTTTGCCATCCTTTTAACTCAGTGTTTCTCAAACTCCCCAGCCAGCCAATCACCTGGAGAGTTTGAGTTCTAGTCCTGCCTTAGGCCCAAAAGCCAGCTGGGTGACTTTGGGCCAATAACTCACTTTTAGCTCAATACACCTTGCAGGATTGTTGTTGCAGGGAAAATAGGAGGAGAAAGAAGTATTGGGTATAGTGGTACCTTGGTACTCATTGTTTATTGGTTCCCAACGGTGTGATGAGTAACAAAAACAGTGAGTACCGAACATATTTTTCCCCTAAGGAATAATATAGTGAGTCACAAGGCAGCCAAACCCCGACAAGTTCTAATTTTTTTTTATTTTTTTATTATTTTTAAATTTGATTTATATGCCGCCCTTCTCCGGAGACTCATGGTGGCTTACAATGCGCTAAGCAATAGCCTTCCTACTTTTGTATATTTTATACAAAATCAGCTTATTGCCCCCACAAACTGGGTCCTCATTTGATACCTTAAAAAGGATGGAAGGTTGAGTCAACCTTGAGCCTGGGGAGATTCGAACTTACAGTAATTGCAGACAGCTGGAGTTAATCACAATGCTTTTAGTCTGCAGAGCTATCCAAGCTCCTATATATGTAAATATATATGTTATATATATATATATAAATATGCGTTGAGTACCAAATAAATAATTCGTACCGGAACAAAATTTTTGCATCAAATTGCATTGAGTACCAAATTCAGTGAGTTTCCAAGCAGTTGAGTAAGGGTACAGATAGTCCTTAACGTACCACCACGATTGAGCCCAAAATGGATGTTGCTAAGTGAGAAATTTTGTTCAGTGAGTTTTACCCCATTTTGCGACTTTTCTTGCCACAGTTGTTAAGTGAACCGCTGCGGTTGTTCAATTGGTCACGTGGTTGTTAAGTGAAACTGATTTCCCCCGTCGATTTTTGTCAGAAGGCCGCAAAAGGGAATCACATGACTCCTGAATCCTGCATCCGTCATAAATATGAGTCAAGCATCCGGATGTAAATTGCGTGACCGTGGGGATGCTGCAGTAGTCATATGTGAAAAGTGAAAAAGTGTGAAAAATGGTCCTCCGTCACTTTTTTCAGGGCCGCTTTAACGTCGAACGATCACCAAGTGAACTAATATATGTGGGTAGCTATATAATTTTGTTTTTATTTATCTTGTCATGTTTATGTACTATAAAATTGGAGGTGGTAACCCTTTAAGAACTGTATGCAATGAAATTTCATTTTTAATGTATGCCAATTGTACATTCAAGGTGATAATAATTCTATTCTCTATTCTCTATTTTCTCTATTTTCTATTCTATTCCATATATTCTATTCTATTCTGTCCTATCCTGTCCTATATATTCTATATCCTATTCCATTCCATTCTGCATTGTATTCCATTCCATTCCATTCCATATTTTCTATTCTATTCTATTCTATTCTATTCTATTCTATTCTATTCTATTCTATTCTATTCTATTCTATTCTATTCTATTCTATTCTATTCTATTCTATTATTTCTATTCCTCCTTATTCTATTCTATTCTGTTCTGTTCCGTTCCATATTTTCTTTTCTTTTCTATTCCATTCCATTCCATATTTTCTATTCTATTCTATTCTATTCTATTCTATTCTATTCTATTCTATTCTATTCTATTCCATTCCATTCCATTCCATTCCATTCCATTCCATTCCATTCCATTCCATTCCATTCCATTCCTTATTTCTATTCTGTCCTGTCCTATCCTATCCTATCCTATCCTATCCTATCCTATCCTATCCTATCCTATCCTATCCTATCCTATCCTATCCTATCCTATCCCATTCCATTCTACATGCTATTCTGTTCTGTTCTGTTCCGTTCCGTTCCATATTTTCTTTTTTCTTTTCTTTTCTTTTCTTTTCTTTTCTTTTCTTTTCTTTTCTTTTCTTTTCTTTTCTTTTCTTTTCCGTTCCGTTCCGTTCCATTCCATTCCATTCCATTCCATTCCATTCCATTCCCTATTCTATTCTATTCTATTCTATTCTATTCTATTCTATTCTATTCTATTCTATTCTATTCTATTCTATTCTATTCTATTCTATTCTATTCTATTCTATTCTATTCTATTCTATTCTATTCTATTCCGTTCCATATTTTCTTTTCTTTTCTATTCCATTCCATTCCATATTTTCTATTCTATTTTATTCCATTCCATTCCATTCCATTCCGCATTCTGTTCTGTTCTGTTCTATTCTGTTGTAATTTGAGGACTACCTGTGTATACACCACCCTGAGTTATTGATAGAAATAATGAAGGCGGGATGTAAATAACACGAATACTCTCCTTTCTCAGACATTGACAGTGGTTATTACACAGTGAAGTTTGATTCGCTGCTCCTGAAGGAAGCGGTGGTGGAAGGGGATGGCATAATCCCTCCACTCCGTAGCGAGGAGACCTCTTCCTCCTCGTCTGAGTCCGAAGGTGATGAACTGGATAGCTCTGCGTACGCTAAAGGTAAAAGATAATGGGGCTCCATCTCTGCTTTTCTGATTTTCCCGCTGCCCTGTAGTTAACTGCATTTATTTTACTCCTAATCGTCTGCTTGTACTCTCCAAATTTCCCTTTGGCCACCGTGCAGGCAGTTCTTGACTTACAATTGGGTAACATTGTGTTTCTCAACCGTACCAACTTTTAAGATGGGTGGACTTCAACTCCCAGAATTCCCCAGCCAGCTTTCCTTTAAAATGGGTGGACTTCAACTCCCAGAATTCCCCAGCCAGCTTTCCTTTAAAATGGGTGGACTTCAACTCCCAGAATTCCCCAGCCAGCTTTCCTTTAAGATGGGTGGACTTCAGCTCCCACAATTCCCCAGCCAGCTTTCCTTTAAGATGGGTGGACTTCAGCTCCCACAATTCCCCAGCCAGCTTTCCTTTAAGATGGGTGGACTTCAACTCCCACAATTCCCCAGCCAGCTTTCCTTTAAGATGGGTGGACTTCAACTCCCAGAATTCCCCAGCCAGCTTTCCTTTAAGATGGGTGGACTTCAACTCCCACAATTCCCCAGCCAGCATCCTTTAAGATGGGTGGACTTCAGCTCCCAGAATTCCCCAGCCAGCTTTCCTTTAAGATGGGTGGACTTCAATTCCCACAATTCCCCAGCCAGCATCCTTTAAGATGGGTGGACTTCAACTCCCAGAATTCCCCAGCCAGCTTTCCTTTAAGATGGGTGGACTTCAGCTCCCAGAATTCCCCAGCCAGCTTTCCTTTAAGATGGGTGGACTTCAGCTCCCAGAATTCCCCAGCCAGCATCCTTTAAGATGGGTGGACTTCAGCTCCCAGAATTCCCCAGCCAGCTTTCCTTTAAGATGGGTGGACTTCAGCTCCCACAATTCCCCAGCCAGCTTTCCTTTAAGATGGGTGGACTTCAATTCCCACAATTCCCCAGCCAGCATCCTTTAAGATGGGTGGACTTCAACTCCCACAATTCCCCAGCCAGCATCCTTTAAGATGGGTGGACTTCAACTCCCACAATTCCCCAGCCAGCATCCTTTAAGATGGGTGGACTTCAGCTCCCAGAATTCCCCAGCCAGCTTTCCTTTAAGACGGGTAGATTTCAGCTCCCAGAATTCCCCAGCCAGCAGCGTTTAACTCCCAGAATGCCTCTTTCTGCCTCTTATCTCTCCCTCCTGTCTCCAGTCATTGACGGCAGCATTCCGGAGAACGGGGAAGGGACGTCCACCTGTCTTTCATCCTTCGGCAGCTGGGAAGCTCATACGCGCGGCATAGGCTCCAAACTTATGGCCCAGATGGGTTACGAGCTTGGAAAAGGTATGTGTCGGTCCAGTGGGAGGAGAGAATGAGGTGTACACCCCCTAGGAGGCTCTGCCCTCCAATGGATGCCCCAGCTGCGATTCTTCTTGTACACACACACACACACACACACACCTGTATCACACTTTCCCTCGCAGGCCTGGGCAAAAATTCAGAGGGTCGGATCGAGCCAATATTAGCCGTCGTGCTCCCCAAGGGGAAATCGCTGGACCAGTGCGCCGAGATCTTGCAGAAGAAGAGGGAGGGGAAGCTGGATCCGTCCAAGCCCAGGAAACGGAGGGCGAAAGGCAAGAACGCGTCCCGCGTCCAGCAGCAGAGCCCGAAACGCCGAAATGTGTTTGATTTTCTGAACGAGAAGCTGCAGAGCCAGGATTCTGGGGGGCAGCCGGGAGGGACGCTCCCCCCGCTGGAGAGGAGCAGCAAGGAGATCTACCACGCCAGCAAGACTACCAAGAAAGCCCTCAACGTCCGCCTCTTCCAGACCGTGGAAAAAATCGAGCAGACTCAGAGGGACATCCGAGGGATTCGCGAGGCCTTGGCACGCAACGTCGGGCGGTAAGGAGACGGCCTGGTGGGCGGGAGAGGGGTTGTTCGGATGACCTCTGCTGATTCTGGGGAGGGGGGGGCGGCGGAAATTAACACCCATCTCTCAGGTCTTACCGCGTAGGTTAGGCAAGCATGCAGAGAACTGCTCTCGGTAGGACAGCTCTGCCTTTATTTCATTTCATTTCATTTCATTTCATTATTTGTTTTGTTTTGTTTTGTTTTGTTTTGTTTTGTTTTGTTTTGTTTTGTTTTGTTTTGTTTTTTGTTTTGTTACGTTACGTTACGTTACGTTACGTTACGTTATATATTTATTATATTATTGTTATGTTATGTTATGTTATGCTATGTTATGTTATGTTATGTTATGTTATATTTTTATACCGCCCTTCCCCCGAGGGACTCAGGGTGGTATACAGCCATGATAAAAACAACATAGACCACAAAAGCTTTAAAAACAATTTAAAATGTATTAAATAATTTGGCCCTATTTTGTTTTTTTAAAAACTCCAAAACTAAAATGCCCAATTAAAATCATACTTTCGTCAGCCCAGCCTGTTGGAATAGTAGAATCTTGAGGGCATGGGGAAAAGTCTGTAGGTCGGGGATCCTACGTATCTCCAGGGACAATTCATTCCATAGGGCGGGAGCCCCCACAGAGAAGGCTCTCCCTCTGAGGTTTGCCAGTCGACATAATTTGACCGACGGCACCCTGAGGAGCCCCTCTCTGAGAGTGTACTGGCCGGTGGGAGGCTATTGGTGGCAGAAGCTGATCTCGTAGATACCCAGGTCCTAAGCCATGGAGCACTTTAAAGGTGGCGACCAACACCTTGAATCACACCCGGAAGACCACCGGGAGCCAGTGCACCTCACGCAGGAGAGGTGTTACATGAGTGCGCCAAGTTGCCCCCATAATCACTGGCACGGCCGCATTCTGGACCAGTTGGAGCCTCCTGGTGCTCTTCAAGTGGAGCCCCATGTAGAGAGCGTTACAGTAGTCCAGATAGGAAGTGACGAGGGCATGAGTGACCGTGCGCAGGGTGTCCCGGTCCAGAAAGGGACGCAACTGGGAAATCAGGCGAACCTGATAGAAAGCCCCCCTGGCCACAGCCATCAGATGGTCTTCTAAGGACAGCTGTGAATCCAGGAGGACACCCAAGTTGCGAACCCTCTCTGAGGGGGCCAAGGTCTCTCCCCCTATAGTCAGTGATGGAGCCAACTGACTATGACGGGACGCCGGAAACCACAGCCACTCGGTCTTGGAGGGTTGAGCCTGAGCTTGTTTCTCCTCATCCAGATCCGTACGGCTTTCAGGCACCGGGTCATCACTTCAAGGGCATCATTGAGGTGGTCCTACTGATGGACCTTTACTGATGGACTTTAAGAAAAAGGCTTTATAGGCAAGTCAGACCAAGGCCCAGAGGTTGGATTTCCCCAACCTGCAGGCTCTGCTTGTGGCTCGCTCGGATGAAGGTTTTATGTGGGTTAGCCAGTTGTGGAGTTCCAACTCTGTTGGTTTTGTTTGTTCGTGATTTGTTATATTGTGCAAACTGGAGAGTAAGCTGAATTTGGTCCGTAGGCACTGGTGGGATTCAAATAATTTAACCACCAGTTCTCTGCCCTAATGACAGGTGGGCGTGGCCAGGAGTGTGACAAGCAGCACTCAGCCTCCTACACCCCCCTGGGAGGAAAAACGGGCCACAGGGGGAAGACGCGCCACCACCACCTCCACATCCTGTTTTGGGCCTAGTAGGCCTTCCTGCAGCCTCCTGGGAGGAAAAATGGACCAGGAGGGGGGGGCACCACACATACACACACACACCGTGCCGTTTTAGGCCTGGAAAGCCTCCCTGCACTTACTTGGGAGCCAAAATGGGGTGTGGAAGGGGGACTCCTGAAAGGGGAGGGGCAGGGCCAGTCAGCAATTTAACTGAGCCTGGTAGCTCAGCAGACTAAAAAGCATTGTGATTAACACCAGCTGTCTGCAATTACTGTAAGTTCGAATCTCACCAGGCTCAGCCTTCCATCCTTTCTAAGGTGGGTAAATTGAGGACCCAGTTTGTGGGGGCAATAAGCTGACTCTGTATAAAATATACAAAAGTATGAAGGCTATTGCTTAACGCAGTGTAAGCCGCCCTGAGTCTCTGGGGAAGGGTGGCATATAAATCAAATTAAAAAAAGAAGGAAGGAAGGAAGGAAGGAAGGAAGGACATTCAGCTGCCTGTAATTCTGCGAGTTCAATCCTAGCCAGGCTCAAGGTTGACTCAGCCTTCCATCCTTTCTAAGGTGGGTAAATTGAGGACCCAGTTTGTGGGGGCAATAAGCTGACTTTGTATAAAAATATACAAAAGTATGAAGGCTATTGCTTAACGCAGTGTAAGCCGCCCTGAGTCTCTGGGGAAGGGCGGCATATAAATCAAATTAAAAAAAGAAGGAAGGAAGGAAGAAAGGAAGGAAGGAAGGAAGGAAGGAAGGAAGGAAGGAAGGAAGGAAGGAAGGAAGGAAGGAAGGAAGGAAGGAAGGAAGGAAGAACATTCAGCTGCCTGTAATTCTGCGAGTTCAATCCTAGCCAGACTCAAGGTTGACTCAGCCTTCCATCCTTTCTAAGGTAGGTCAATTGGGGACCCGGATTGTGTGGGCAATAAGCTGACTTTGTATAAAAATATACAAAAGTATGAAGGCTATTGCTTAATGCATTGTAAGCCGCCCTGAGTCTCCGGAGAAGATTTGTACCCCTCTGAATATCTTCTTCACTCTCCCCAACACGTTGTTAAGCAAATAAAGTGGTCGTTAAGGGAATCAGTGCCATTCTGCCCGAAATAAGTTCCAGTTTTGGGCATAATGATCGCAAAACGTGATCAGATGACCATAGGATGAGCCACTGCAGGCTACTTCTGCTGACCGCCAGCTGCTTTCAGTTTGGCAGTTCAAATCCCACCAGGCTCAAGGTCGACTCAGCCTTCCATCCTTCCGAGGTGGGTCAAATGAGGACCCAGATTGTTGGGGCAAAAGGCTGACTCTGTAAACCGCTTAGAGAGGGCTGTAAAAGCACTATGAAGCCATATATAAGTGCTATTGATATTGCCCTTCCTTTCTTCCTTCGTTCTTCGTTCCTTCCCTGCCTCCCTCCCAGTGATTAGAATGAAGGATTGCAAGCAAATCCTGCCCACAGCCAAGAGTTCGATCTTGAATGGATCAAGGTTGATTCAGCCTTCCATCCTTCCAAGGTGGGTCAAATGAGGACCCAGATTGTTGGGGGCAAGAGGCTGACTCTGTAAACCGCTTAGAGAGGGCTGTAAAGCACTGTCAAGCAGCATATATGTCTATGTGCTAGTGCCATAGGATGCTGCAAACCACCAGAAATGCAGCTGTATTGCCCAGCGTCCGAAGTTTGGTTATGCGACCATGGAGGCACCCATCCATCAGAACTTTAAATCCAGGTCGTAAGTCCTCTTTTCTTAGATGTCAGTCCTACATTGGAACGATTGCAAAGTGGCCGGTCATAACTCGGGGGCTACTTGCCCCACTCCTGATCTCTCTCTCTCTCTCTTTTGACGATTTCTAGGCACACCGTCGCCACCGCGAAGCTGGAAGAGAAGCTCTCTGAAGCCCACAAGAAACTGGGCGAGCTGCGGGTTTTGGAGGCGAGTCTTCAGCAGGAACAGAAGAAAGCCGACACGCACAAAAAAATGACCGAGTTCTAGGTTTTTCTCCGTGTTGGGGGGGGGGGGGGGAAGGATATTTCCATTTCAGGATGGTCTGCAGAGGAGTTGCTCCACGGAGAGCAGTTCCTTTCTTCCGGGTTTCATTCTCTCCCGTTGGACGAGTGGGATGGATTTGAACTGGTAGCTTCAGAGAAAAGCTCCCCCGGATATCCACAGCAGATTCAGGACTGATCTGATTAAGGAAGGTTTTCTGTTACGACAACTGTACGACCCGTGGACTTCAACTCCCAGAATTCCTGAGCCAGCGTTGCTGGCTCAGGAATTCTGGGAGTTGAAGTCTACAGGTCCTAGAGTTGTCCAAATTGCCCACTCCTGTGTTATGTCCTGCCCATCTCTTTGTTACTTGGTTCCTCCAGGATTTCTCTATGGTTCCTGGTTCCTCCAGGACTTCTCTGTGGTTCCTCTAGGATTTCTCTATGGTTCCTGGTTCCTCCAGGACTTCTCTATCGTTCCTCCAGGACTTCTCTGTGGTTCCTGATGGCCTCTTTTCTCCCCCCTCTTAGCAGAGAGGAGCACTACTATGGTGAACAGATAAAAATAAAATGAGAAAAACTCGTACTATGTCTTTTTTGTTGTTGTTCTACCATTAATTTGTTTGACCAGCAGGAGGCGCAACAATATTCTTGCACAAAGCAGTCCTTGGGTTGCATCGCTTTTCAAGCTGGCAGAACACAAAAACACCCACCTTTTTCCCATGCCCCTTTTTGGATCTTTTATTTATGGGTTTATATCCTGCCTTTATTTTATTTTTTTACAAATAAGGCAGCCAAAATATCCAAAGCACGCCGTTCTGTTTTCCCCACAACGATCCTGTGAGGTAGGTTGGGTTGAGAGCAATGAGTGGCCCCAATCAAGGCGGGACTAGAACTCGCTGTCTCCTGGTGATTGGCCCAAAGGCACACAGACGGCTAAGGTGAGAACACACCGTCTCCTGTGATTGGCCCAAAGTCTCCCAGACGGCTTTTCTCCATAAGGCGGGACTAGAATTCATTGTCTCCTAGTGATTGGGCCAAACTCGCCCAGCCGGCTTTCACGCCTAAAGTGGGACTAGAACTCACTGTCTCTTGCTTTCTAGCCTGGTGCTTTAATCACTAGACCAAACTGACTCCACCAATTCTGATATGTCTAGTTCTGGTCACTCAAAAGCTGTTCATTCCAGCTACAGGTATATATGTATGTATGGATTGATTGATTTTAAATTTGATTTATATGCCGCCCTTCTCCGGAGACTCAGGGCGACTTACAATGCGTTAAGCAATAGCCTTCATAGTTTTGTACATTTATACAAAGTCAGCTTATTGCCCCCACAAACTGGGTCCTCAATTGACCTACCTTAGAAAGGATGGAAGGCTGAGTCAACCTTGAGCCTGGTGAGATTCGAACTTACAGTAATTGCAGACAGCTAGATGTTAATTAGGGTGCTTAGTCTGCAGAGCTATCCAGAGAATTTGTATATCTTCACCCACTAACCAGAAAACGAGGATGCTGTTGTGTATTGTTACCGTTTTTTGGTTTTTTAAAAATTTGATTTATATGCCGCCCTTCTCCGGAGACAGGGTGGCTTACAATGCGTTAAGCAATAGCCTTCATACTTTTGTATATTTATACAAAGTCAGCTTATTGCCCCCACAAACTGGGTCCTCAATTTACCCACCTTAGAAAGGATGGAAGGCTGAGCCTGGTGAGATTTGAACTTACAGTAATTGCAGGCATCTGGTGTTCATCAGAATGTTTTTAGTCTGCTGAGCTATCCAGGCTCCTTTTTGATTGATTGGTTTGATTTATATGCCGCCCTTCTCCGGAGACTCAGAGGGGCTTACAATGCATTAAGCATTACTAATTAAGCATTAGTAGGGCTTTTGCCCCCCCCCCCCCCCGCCCCCACCAGCGGTGTTCTTTTTTATACAAAGTCAACTTATTGCCCCCACAATCCGGGTCCTCATTTTATCTACCTCGGAAGGATGGAAGGCTGAGTCAACCTTGAGCCTGGTGAGATTCGAACTTGCAGTAATTGCAAGCAGCTGGCAGTTAAGTGCTATTTAACAGCTCTTTAGTCCGCTGCTCCACCAAGACTCTTGATATATCAAGGTAGTCCTTGATATATGACCATAATAGAGCCAGCCCATTTTGGTCATAGGTTGTGACAATTATAAAATGGGTGACATATCCTATAATTTTAGCAACAGTCATTAAGCAAATGCTTTATGGTGATAAAGTGACCACTGCAGTCACTAAATGAATACTATGGTTATACTATGGGCCAGTTTTGCTGAAAGCCAGAAATCTGTTTTTTCTTAAAAGATGCCATAAAACCTGGTCACGTGTGGGTTGCTTGCCAAGAACCCAAAATACGGTTGCATGATTATGAGGGGGTGGTTCTGTCATTACGTCAAACTGTTGCTAAGCAACAGGTCGTAAATTAAAGATTACCTGTACTCTGAAAAGTCTTAAAGACCGAAATGAGTAATTGAAATGGCAGGAAACTTCTTCAGGCACTCTAAACCAAGGGTCTCCAACCGTGGCAATTTTAAGACCTGTGAACTTCAGCTCCCAGAATTCCCCAGCCAGCCAGCAGGGGAATTCTGGGAGTTGAAGTCCACAAGTCTTAAAGCTGCCAAAGTTGGGCACCCCTGCTCTTAAACCATCTCTCTAACCTAAAAAAAATTCAAATTCAGCCTTGCTAAAAATTGAAATATTAATTTCCTCCTTGGGTTGATTTAACAATCGTTGAGAGGCTGGGATTTTTAACTTCCACACGACCACGAAGGATCCGTGGCTTGCATGCATTGCCCAGTCTAACATTGCCGGAGGAGGGTTGCCAGCAGCTTGGCAACTGGAATTGACTGGGCACGGAAAAGAAACAGCCGTTGATCTACGGAGGTTCTCAGTCATCCAGGTTATGGTTATCTCAAAGGTGCTTTTTCAAGAGGCAACTGGACTTCCTTTGTTTTGCTTGAAGTCATTTCACTTCTCATCCAAGAAGCTTCTTCGGTTCTGATTGAACGGAGGAGGGTGAAAAGATTTATATGCCTTGCAGTCATCTGGTCATTAGTACTCTTTCTGAGAATCATTGTTGAGGTCACTTAGAGGTTGCAGGATTTGGAAATAGAATAGAAATAGAAATAGAAATGAATTAGAATGGAATGGAATGGAATGGAATGGAATGGAATGGAATGGAATGGAATAGAATAGAATAGAATAGAATAGAATAGAATAGAATAGAATAGAATAGAATAGAATAGAATAGAATAGAATAGAATAGAATAGTAGACCAGACCAGACCAGACCAGAACAGAACAGAACAGAACAGAACAGAACAGAACAGAATAGGAGGAGGAAGAGGAAGAGGAAGAGGAAGAAGAAGAAGAAGAAGAAGAAGAAGAAGAAGAAGAAGAAGAAGAAGAAGAAGAAGAAGAAGAAGAAGAAGATCACTATTCAGGTGATCGAGGGCACAGATAAACCAAGTGGCCTCAACGACACAGAGAGAGGACTAACGAGCAGATGACTGTAAAGAATATACCGTAACTCCTTCCATCCTACACCGTTCAATCAGAACAGAAGAAGCTCCTTGGAGGAGAAGCGAAATGTCTTCTAGCAAAACAAAGTCCGGTTGCCTTTTGAAAAAAAGCAAAAATAGCACCTTTTGAGAAAACAACCCTTCTTTTTCCCTTAGACTCAGCCAGGGGCCATGATGGCAAGCGACATCTCTAGACCTCAGCAAGATAATCCGCGGCCTGTTCCCGGCGTGCACACCAAGAGCAGCGGTGAAGTCGCGGGACCACAATACCTCCGTTTATCGCTGCCGTTTCCTGTGCACATTTTCTCGCACATCCCCCAAAGTGAAAAAAAATGAGCTCGCTATGGTTTCTCTTCCCTCCTCACCCTTTCATCCTTGTAAGCATTTTTTTGCAAAATTCAGACTCCCATCGCAAACTGCTAAAAGACAGCTTGTCCTCTTGTAAAATGCAGTTTTTCTTTGTTGTTTTAATTCCCCAAATTGGGAAGTTTCTCATTTTGGATCTAAGAATGCCTCCTTAATGTCCGTGAACCTTTCCATTTTCTTTCTTTTTTTCTTTTATTTATATGCCGCCCTTCTCCGGAGACTCAGGGCGGCTTACAATGACTTAAGCAATAGCCTTCATACTTTTGTATATTTATACAGTCAGCTAATTGCCCCCACAAACTGGGTCCTCAATTGACCTACCTTAGAAAGGATGGAAGGCTGAGTCAACCTTGAGCCTGGTGGGATTTGAACTTACAGTAATTGCAGACATCTGGTGTTAATAAGAATGCTTTTAGTCTGCTGAGCTATCCAGGCTCCTTTTATTATATATACATTGGCAGTATAGAAAGTACAAGACCCATCAACGATCATATGCGGAGGGAAATAGCTGGGAACACAGCTAGTCCTCCACTTACGACATTTAGTGACCGAAGTTACACAGCACTGAAAAAAGTGAATTATCACCGTTTTTCACATTTAGAACCGTTGCAGTATCCGCGTGGACACACGATCCTAATTCAGACGCTCGATGACTGGTTTGTACTTATGAGTACTTACTTTTAGGCAAGAAAAACAAAATGCACAGGTACAGTAGATGTGGTACCTCACTCAATAGTGGTAACTCCGAGAGGGATCTCGGAGTCCTAGTGGACAATCGCTTAAATCTGAGCCAGCCGTGTGCAGCAGCTGCCAAAAAAGCCAACACAGTTCTAGGCTGCATCAACAGAGGGATAGACTCAAGATCACGTGAAGTGTTAATACCACTTTATAATGCCTTGGTGAGGCCTCACTTGGAATCCTGCATCCAGTTTTGGTTGCCATGATGTAAAAAAGATGTGAAGACTCTAGAAAGGGTGCAGAGAAGAGCAACAAAGAGGATTAGGGGACTGGAGGCTAAAGCACATGAAGAACGGTTGCAGGAACTGGGCATGTCTAGTTTGATGAAGAGAAGGACTGGGGAGACATGATAGCAGTCTTCCAATATTTCAGGGGCTGCCACAAAGAAGAGGGAGTCAAGCTATTCTCCAAAGCACCTGAGGGCAGGACAAGAAGCAATGGGTGGAAACTCATCAAGGAAAGAAGCAACTTAGAACTAAGGAGACATTTCCTGACAGAACAATTAACCAGTGGAACAACTTGCCACCAGAAGTTGTGAATGCTCCTACACTGGAAGTTTTTAAGATGTTGGATAACCATTTGTCTGAAGTAGTGTAGGGTTTCCTGCCTAAGCAGGGGGTTGGACTAGATGACCTCCAAGGTCCCTTCTAACTTTGTTAAATTATTATGACCGTTGTTGCTGGGTCCCAAGGTTGCGTGATCTTCTTTTGCGACCGTCTGACGAGCCAAGTCAAGGGGGAAGCCAGATTCACTTAAAAAAGAGCCTGGATAGCTCAGCAGACTAATGCATTGTGATTAACTCCAGCTGTCTGCAATTACTGCAAGTTCGAATCTCACCAGCCTCAAGGTTGACTCCGCCTTCCATCCTTTCTAAGGGAGGTAAAATGAGGACCCAGTTTGTGGGGGAAATAAGCTGACTTTGTATAAAAATATACAAAAAGTATGAAGGCTAGTGCTTAACGCATTGTAAGCTGCCCTGAGTCTCCAGAGAAGGGTGGCATATAAATCAAATTTAAAAAAAAAACATGGGACTAACTTACCAACTGTATTTAGCCCTCAAATGGGCAAAAACTCTACTCCACCAATGTTTCACTTAGCAACAGAAAGGCCGACCTCAACTGTGGTCGTAAGTCGAGGACTACCTGTAACCGATTCTCTCCTCACCTACCTGCCAGAGCTGCCTGCTTTTCAGTTGTTTGGTTTCAAACAGCCGCTTTGGCATGGGAGCGCGTGGGCAGGAAACCAAAGCATTATCTTTGACTGTTCTCTGTTTCTGGTGAAAACGGCTGTGTGAGAGAGCTGCCTCCAGCAGCAGAAAAGGGCATCCGAGCAGGACTTGGGGGTTCTGGCTTGAAGGACGCCTACAAGAAGATCCAACCGGCGAGAAGATCCATGAGAAACGGGCCTGCCTCAGTGGGAAAGATCGTAAGCATGAGCTTTGGCTTCCTGATGTTCCTGAACGAGTGAAGTAAGTCGCCTCTTTGAACACTACACCTTCGCTGTGGGTCCTTTTCTCTTCCGTGGAGTCCCCTTGGTTTGTTTCTAGGCCAACGTAGTTGGGTTTGTGATCTGTGGAGTCCTAGTGGACAACCGCTTAAAATAGGAGCCCGTGTTGTGCGGCAGCTGCCAAAAAGCCAATGCAATCCTAGGCTGCGTTAATCGAGGGATAGAATCAAGATGATGTGAAATTTTAGTACCACTTTATAATCCCTTGGTAAGGCCACTCTTGGCATACCGCACCCAGTTCTGGTCACCACAATATAAAAAGATGTCGACACTCTGGAAAGAAGAGCAACAAAGATGATTATGGGCCTGAAGGTTAAAACATACGAAGAACAGTGGCTGGAACTGGGTAGTCTTATGAAAAGAAGGACTAGGAGAAACATGATAGCAGTCTTCCAATATCTCAGGGGCTGCCCCAAAGAAGAGGGAGTCAAGCTATTGTCCAAAGCACCTGAGGGCAGGAGAAGAAGCAACGGGTGGAAATTGATCAAGGACAGAAACAACTTAGAACTAAGGAGAAATTTCCTGACAGTGAGAACAATTAACCACTGGAACAACTTGCCATGAGAAGTTGTGGGTGGTCCAACACTGGAAGTTTTTAAGAAGAGACTAGACAATCATTTATCTGACATGGTACAGGGTCTCCTGCTTGAGAAGAGGGTTGAAGACCTCCAAGGTCCTTTACAGCTCTGTTATTCTGTGGAATCTGGAGCTCAGAGGTAGCTCCAGAGAGGAGACAGATGTTGAGAATGGGCTTGCTTAGATGTAGGGCAGGAGAGAAGATGAGGTGAGACGGCGAAGACTAACCAACTGAGCAAGGTGTAAGGATGTTCTGGATGATGGATGGTGGTTCCATCAGCTATGTTGGTTAAATGTTGTTTAAGATGCTCATTTTATTGGAATCCATACATTCTAATTTGGCGTATGAGGGATAATTACTTAAGGTCCCAAGATTGATTTTTGAAAAAAGGAATTTGGACGCTTGGTACAGGGAGTCCTCATCTTACAATAATTCAAAGTTAAAAAAGGGACTTGGGACCATTTTTTTCACACCTTTGTAGCAATCCCATGACCAAAACTCGGGCGCACGGCAGCTGACTCGTATTTATGACGGTTGTCAGTGTCCTGGGGTCACGTGTTTCCCTTTTGCAACCTTCTGACGAGCAAAATTCAGCGGGGAGCCCAGATTCACTTAACAATGGGGTTGCTAACTGAACAACTGCAGTGCTTCCCTATGACGAGGAAGGTCGTGAAATGAGGCGAAATTCACTTAACCAATGGCTCGCTTAGCGACAGAAATGTGGGGCTCCGATGTGGTCATACGTCGAGGACTACCTGTGTTTCAGTGGCTGGTTTTTTTTTTTTCTCTCTCTCTCTTTGCTTACAGCTTCCTGTGCCAAGCAGCTTTTCGGCCTCCGTCTTATGGCGTCCGTCTTTGAGGAAGGACCGGTGGGAGGGTTCCCCTTCTTCATTGCCGGGGTGTCCCTGCTCTCCGCCTGTTTTGTGGCTCTCTGTGCAGCCTGCAAAAGGTAAACATTGGGAAATGTTTTGGCCAGGGATGCCCCCCCTAAAGGAGCTCAGCATCTGAGCATACCCTACTTTAAAAATGAACAGATGTATCAGATGTGACCCTGACCATCTTCCTCTGTAGATGGGGTCCAGCCCAGGGGTGGGCTGCTGGGGGTTCGCAGGGGTTCGGGAGAACCTCTAGAGAAGATTCTGTGCAGTTTGGAGAACCCCCAAATCCCACTCATGGCTGGCCCTGTTCACCCCACCCCTCCCAGGAGTCTCCACGCGGCCCGTTTTGGATGCAGGTAAGTGCAGGGCGCATGCGAAGGCTCTGGGAGGATGAAAAAAGTTTTGGAAGGCTGGAAACGGGCCCATTTTTGGCCTCCAAAGGGCCTCCGGAGCCTGGGGAGGCCGTTTTCACCCTTTTGGAGACTCGAGAAAATTGTCCGGAGCCGAGGGAAGGCAAAAATGTCCTCCCCCCCAACCCCCACCATGGTGCAGGAGGCCAACTAGGCCACGCCCTTCCTGGCCACGCCCACCCAGCAACCGGCAGAGAACCCCTTGCTAAAATGTTTGAAGCCCACTCCTGGTCCAGCCCCATCTTCGGCCCCTGCCTTGTTTAGTCCTCCAAGGGATGTTCTGGGTATATATGTCGGAAGATGAAGCAATACCCTCCGATGAATAGAATTGAGCGTTTCTTGGTCTTCTTATCGTTCGGAGGGGAATTGGGGACTTCCGAAGGTTCCAGACGGCGGTCCGTCATCTTGCAGAGATGAACACACCGGTTTTAGAAAATATTTGTAGCTCTGGGTTGAACCGTGGGGTCCTTGGTGCTCTCTGAGGTTGGTGGGTTTTGTTCTGAGCTCCCCCAAACATGAAAAACCCTCTGTAGTTAAGTCAATGATTTCTTTATTAAGAATGCTAGCAGCCCCGGAAAAAGTTTCTCGCTCACCACAGACTAACAAGTCCATCTGGCAGGGAGATGAATAGTTGTCTGCCACACCTATGTCATCTCCGCCCCCTGTCCCCCCCTTTTATCCCCAGAGCTTTGCTAGCAGCAGTGGCTCTTCCGTCACAAGGACCGGCCCATAGATTTCCACTGTTCTCCTCTCCTCTGCTTTCTGTGCATCCACGCGTCAGACACTGGACCCAGCTGTTCCTCCTCTTCCTTATCAGTCACTGCAGACGAGGGGGCTGTTGACTCTCTATCTGAGGGCTGACGGGTGGTCCAGGCTCCACTTGTCTCTCTCTCTCTCTCTCTGCTAGCTCATTCCCTCTTCCCCCTCGGAGCTCTCAGGTTGCCTTGAGGCTGACTCTGACTCCCACACCTCCTCCCCCTCCTCTGATTTGGATGTGCTAGAAGGAAGCGGGTTTGCAGAGAGGAAGAGGAGTGGGGGGAGGAGTGGGGGGTCTTAGGTACTCTCTGAGCTTGGTGGTTTTCTTGCTTTCGTTACCAAACTGTCTAACATCATCCATGCTAGAAGGGTTTTCAGGAAGTAGGAGGAGGACTGTGAGGTCCTTGTTGCTCTTGGAGATTGGTTATTTGCTTGTAGACATATTTCATGACCTGACCAGGTTATATCATCAGTGCTAGAATTGTTAGTGTTAGTGGGACAATCAAGGAACTACCAGCTCGGACAAACAATCAAACAGTAAACAACAAATCAAAGAACCATCAACCCCCGTTCCTACCAACACTGAAAGGGAAGTCACTTATATTATAAAGAGAGAGCAAACCCCACTCCCTGGTAGCGCTGATGATATTACCTAATTGGGTAATGAAATGTCCAGAAGAGAACAATCAAACCCAGAAGGCAGCAAAGGCTCCACACAATAGTTTTTTAGATAGACAAATACATTAAAATTTTGTGTTGTCCAAAGCAACATGACGGATAATTTGGGCATGGTGATATTAGGATTTTCTAGGATCTATAAAATGCAGAGTCCGCATGATTAAGTTGATTGGTTGGTTAGTCTCAGCAAGGGGAAACCTCTGGCTGGTTTTGTTAGGCTTGGAAGCTCAACCAAGCTGGCCTTGGTTGGTTAATCTTTGAATAGGAGACCACAAGGAAATCCAAGGATCGGAAGCTTTCATTTCCCATAAGCCTTAGCAAAAGTCAAGATAGCTGGAAAATGGCGAAATAGGGGGACTGTTTTGGGATCTGAATGTGGAGTAGTGGCAGTGAAATTGGTTACTACTGGTTTTGTGGGCATGGCTTGGGGGGGGGGTAATGTGACTGGGTGGGCGTGGCCAACTTTTTTTTTTATTTTTAAAAGTATTTTTTCTACAAACTTAAGAGAAAAAAGTGCTTTTAAAAGCCTCTGACGATCCCAGCTGAGCCGCACGATCATCAGAGGCTTTTTTTTTTTTTAAAAAAAAGCATATTTTTCGGTCGAAAAGGTTGTAGAAAAAATGCTTTAAAAAGTTTTAAAAAAAAACAGCCTCTGATGATTGCGCAGCTCAGCTGGGCGTGGGGGAGGGGCAGGGACTTTTGCTACTGGTTCTCCGAACCACCCGCCACCATCGCTACCGGATTGGGCAATCCGGGCCGAACCAGGAGCATTTCACCCGAGTCATGGTATCCACTTGAATTGAATGGATATTCCAGTGTTACTTTTCTAGACCACGATAACAAAATTCACTCAATATACACTAAGCGATTAACCTCTCCAGGGATTAATTTTGCCTCTTTTATGTTATTTAGGAAAGATGAGAGCAAGCTGCCTTCCCAGGATGATGAACAGGTGTTGTGTTATGAGCCTGTGAGTGCAGTTCTTCTTCTACTACATTCTCTGGGTGTTCATGAGGACTAGAACTCTCGTTAGTCAAATGCCCATTTCCTTTGATGCCTGCTGGTCTCGGTCCCTGTACCCGATTTTAGGTGTGAGAGACAAACATAGGTCTTCGGAAAGCGAAAATATACCAAGTGGGCTTGGTCCAGAGGCTTAGAGAATAAAAGAGAGGGGGCTGCAACGTTCTTTGACATAGGGTCTCCTGCCTAAGCAGAGGTTGGACCAGAAGACCTCCAGGGTCCCTTCCAATTCTCTTATTCTTTATTCTGTACTGGTATATGTGTGCTCATTCATTCATTCACCTATGATCTACCTACTGTATATCCTCTCTCTCTCTCTCTCTGATAAAGATCTATCTATCTCTCTATCCATATCTATCTAATCTCTCTCTATCCATATCTATCTATATCTATCTAATCTCTCTATTTTATCTATCTATCCATCCATATCTATATCTAATCTATCTATCTAATCTCTCTATCTTGTCTATCTATCTATCCATATCTATCTAATCTATCTTATCTATCTATCCATCCATATCTATATCTATCTAATCTATCTAATCTCTCTATCTTGTCTATCTATCTATCCATATCTATCTTAATTATCTATCTATCTATCTATCTATCCATCCATCCATCCATCCATATCTATCTATCTATCTATCTAATCTATCCATCCATATCTATATCTATCTAATCTCTCTATCTTGTCTATCTATCTATCTATCCATCCATCCATCCATCCATATCTATCTATATCTATCTAATCTCTCTCTCTATCCATATCTATCCATATCTATATCTATATCTATCTAATCTCTATTTTATCTATCTATCTATCTATCTATCTATCTATCTATCTATCTATCTATCTATCTATATCTAATCTCTCTCTCTATCCATATCTATCTAATCTCTCTTATCTACCTATTTATCTATCTATCTATATCTATCTAATCTCTCTCTATCCATATCTATCTAATGTCTCTCTTATCTATCCATTTATCCATATCTATCTCTCTATCTTATCATCTATCTATCCATCCATCCATATCTATATATCTCTCTAATCTCTATTTATCTATCCATCTATCCATATCTATCTATATCTATCTTACTAATCTCTCTCATATCTCTATCTATCTATCTATCTATCTATCTATCTATCTATCTATCTATCTATCTATATCTAATCTCTCTCTCTATCCTTATCTATCTAATCTCTCTTATCTACCTATTTATCTATCTATCTATATCTATCTAATCTCTCTCTATCCATATCTATCTAATGTCTCTTATCTATCCATTTATCCATATCTATCTCTCTATCTTATCATCTATCTATCCATCCATCCATATCTATATATCTCTCTAATCTCTATTTATCTATCCATCTATCCATATCTATCTATATCTATCTTACTAATCTCTCTCATATCTCTATCTATCTATCTATCTATCTATCTATCTATCTATCTATCTATCTATCTATCATCTATCTATCCATCCATCCATCCATCCATCCATATCTATCCATATCTATCTATCTTATCATCTGTCTGTCTATCTATCTATCCATATCTATATATCTCTCTAATCTCTCTATTTATCTATCCATCTATCCATATCTATCTAACTAATCTCTCTCATATCTATCTATCTATCTATCTATCTATCTATCTATCTATCTATCTATCTATCTATCTATCTATCCATATCTATCCATATCTATCCATATCTATCTATATCTATCTAATTTCTCTATTCTATCTATCTATCTATCCATCTATCCATATCTATCTAACTAATCTCTCTATCATATCTATCTATCTATCTATCTATCTATCTATCTATCCATATCTATCTATATCTATCTAATCTCTATCTTATTATCTGTCTATGTCTGTCTGTCTGTCTCTCTCTCTCATTTTTATCCACATCTCAGGTCTAAGTACAGTACAGAAGATGTTAGACTAGGAACAGAGAGATCTGGGTTCTAATCCTCCCATAGGCATAGAAGCTAACCCTAGAGAAATTCGTGCCAGCCTCTCTCTCTCTCTCTCTCTCTGGCTAAGCCTACCTTACTGGGCTGTTGTTGCCGAGAAACATAGGAGAGGGAAGGCACCCCAAGAAGACATGTGTGCACAGAATTCCAGGCCCAGAAAGATTCCCTTTGGAGTTCTTGCTTCCGAACCTTGCATCACCGGCTTTCCTTGTCGTTTTGCAGGCCGTGCCAGGACCGACGGCACCCTTGGCATTCGGAGGCTCGCTACCCAATCTGCAGTATGGAAGCGGGAGAGATCCAGGGGATGGAAGTAAGCGGCCAGGTGTTTTCTCATCAGAATTGGGGATGGGGAGGCCCGTTGGAATTTGAGAATGGAATTACGGAGCTCCCCAACCTTCCCATGAAATCATTATCCCCTTTTAACGACCCCCATAATCCCTTGCGGGGTGGAGTCTGGGCAGTCGTGGGATTCAAATAATTTAACAACCGGTTCTCTGTCCTAATGACCGGCTGGGTGGGCGTGGCCATGGTGGGCGTGGCCAGGGGGTGTGACAGGCAGCACTCGGCCTCCCTGTAGCTCCCTGGGGGCAAAAACGGGCCGCGGGGGGGGGGGTGCGACACCCCCACACCCTGTTTTGGGCCTAGTAGGCCTCCCTACATTTACCTGAGAGCCAAAATGGGGCGTGTGGGGACTCCGGGGAGGGGATGGGAGGGGCCAGGCAGCAATTTAACTATCGGTTCTCCTGAACCAGCCCGAACTGGCTGAATCCCACCACTGAGTAACTGAATGGAGCTGAGTGTTTACTGGCCGGATGCCTTTCCTGTTGCCAGTCCAGAGTATTGTTGAGCAGATATAGTCTCATTGTGCCGAGAGAGAGAGAAATATCTGCCTCTACCTAGGATCGAACTCACAGCCTCCTGATTGTGAGGCGAGAGTTCCACCTCGAGGCCCACCGCACCACTCCAACTTTTCCACGAAACGGGATCCCCAATCCCTCAGGTAGTCCTCGGCACATGGCCACAACTGGAATTTCTCTCGCTAAGCAAGGCCGTTGTTAAAGCGAATCACGCCCGATTGTTACAGCCTTTCGGCCAGGGTCGTGCAGAAAAAACGCTGCAGTTGTTGAGCGCCTCATGCCGTCGTTAAGCGAATCTGGCTTCCCCCATTCGCTTGGCTTATCGGAGGCCATCTGAGAAGGTCACGAATGAGGAACACTTGAACTCGGGACGCTGCAACCGTCATCAATACACGCGGTTGCCAAGCGTCATAAGTGCGAGGACCGGTCACAGGTCACCTTTTTCTGTGCCGTTATACCTGTGAACAGTCATTAAACAGGCAATTGTAAATTGAGAACTATATTGTGCTGGGAGGGGGGGAGGCAGGTGAGAAAGAGAAAAGTTTCTTTTTAAAACTTTTGTTATATTTCTGTTTTAACTTTTGTGGGTTTCCTGTCTCTTTGGGATATGTGAGTGTGAGGGGGTGAGCTTTGTTTTTTAAAACTCAGTTTTATTGTTGTGGGTTTCCTGTCTCAACAGCCAGTCATTGTAGGATGAGGGCTCTAGAAAAAAACAGGTCGCTGAACCTCAGCATTTAAGGCAGCCCCGAGACCCGTTTCAGGAACCCCAAAAGTCCTTGTCCTAAGCCAAGAGTCGCCAAAGTTGACAACTTTAAGACTTGGGACTTCGAACTCCCAGGATTCGAATTCTGGGAGTTCGAAGTCCCAAGTCTTAAAATGGCTGGCTGAAGAATTCTGGGAATTGAAGTTGCGAGAAGTTTTACATTCAGATATATTTTATTCTTTAGTTTATACTGTCTCCCTCTTCCTTTAAAAAAAAAAAATTAACCGTGGAGAAAAATCTTTTACTCAAACTTCTGCAAACCCCCAAATAAGTTCCTCAGGCCTAATCCACATATCAAAGGAGAAGGTCTATAAAGACAAAGTTAGTTAAATTAGGTCTCCCAGCGAACTGCGTTTTCACATGAATAAACATCATAGATGACGCATACCTACACGCTCCCACACCCCTCAAGTGTCACCCTAAAAATCAGCACTTGTCCACACCCAGGACAAGCTCCCCTATAAAACTGTGCCACTGTACCCCATTTTTCTTCAGCTGCCGCTAAAGGCAAACTTTTTGGTTTTTAGGAATAAATACAGGTAGCCCTCGACTTACAACAGCTCACTTAGTGACCGTTCAAAGTTACAACGGCACCAAAACGGTTATAACCGTTCCAACATTCTCATGATCATGTGACGGGTTCCTATTTATGACCGTTGCTGCGTTCCCAACATCACGTGATTCCCGTTTGGCGACCTTCTGACCGGCCAAGTCAATGTGGAAGCCAGATTCACTTAACAACCAGGTTACTAACTTATCACCTGCGGGGATACACTTAACAACTGAGGCAAAAAACACTTAAGAATGTCTCGCTTAACAACAGAAATCTGGGCCTCGATTGTGGTCGTACATCGAGGGCTACCTGTATTTCTGTTTTCCTCATAGCTGTCCGGATCTCATTTTTATTTATTTTATTTATTTATTCTCGCGCAACCCCGGCTCGAGTCCACAAGTCTTTTAAAACTGTCGTGTCTGGAGACGCCTGTCCTAAAACCACTGGTGTCTGACCTGACTGAAGCCATTTTGAAGCTTCAGTGTTGCCACACTGGAGTTGAGGGAGGAGGAGCGGGGAATAGAGATAGCTGGGGTTTTGTAGACAAAACAAAATTGGGAACTAAGGTCATTCTCATACCTGGGCAGAGAGGAGGAGCGACGTTACCAAGCAACCAGATTTGATTAGACCATGTGACTGATTGCTTGGGGAAGGGAGGAAAACTTAGGTGAAACCAGAGGAAACTTTCTCCAGAACTGTGCCAATGTGTTATAACCAATAAAACTATTCTTTGAGGAATCTATCTGCCTTGGAGTGTGGGTATGTTGTGGGTATGTTACTCGGAACTCTGACAACCGGTGTGTTTCCCTCTGCAGACAATACGACTCTTCCTCGCCCGCCGAACAAAGACGACAACACGGCGGGTAGCTGCAGCGTCCTCATCCTCACTCAGAGGGACCTGCCCAACGTCCCGTCTTCTCCAGACATGACCTACTCCAACCTCAGCTTCCCAAAACGAGGCGAGGTGGTGACGCTGTGCGAATCGCAGAGCGTGGAGGGAGAAGAAAGCCAGAACGTTCATCCTGCGGCAGATACAATAGTGGAGAACATCCCGAGCCAAGAGGCTGAGGCAGGTGGACCCAGCTATGCGTGTGTGGTGAAGAAGAAGAAGAAGACGACAGATGGCAAGCAAACCTGGGTGGAGGTGGATAAACCTCAAGAGATGTCTCTTCTCACCAGCACGGTGTTACCTCCACCAGCAAAAGAGGTAGGAGAAGTTTTTAAGTGGCCTTCAAGAGAAACGTTCTCTTGAACGTTTGGTTTCCATTGTTAGATCTCCCTCTCCTAAAACACTGAGGATAGGTTAGGGGTCTGCAACCTTAAATACTCAAAGAGCCATCTGGACCTGTTTCCCACAGAAAAGAAAACATCGGGAGCCACAAAAACTGGGTGGGCGTGGCCAACTCGATGTCACTCACTTCCACCAATCACATGACCCCCTAGCCACGCCTATCCAGCCGGTCATTAGGGCAGAGAACCAGTTGTTAAAAAACACCGGGAACCACAAAATCCTTTTGACATCTCTCTCTCCCCCCCCTCCCTCTCTCCCCCTGCTCTCCGTCTCTCTCTCTCTCCCCCTCTGTATCCCTCTGTCTCTCTCTCTCCCCCTCTCTATATCTGTCTCTCCCCTCCTTCTGTATCTCACTCTCCTCCTCTCTATATGTCTCTCCCCTCCCTCTCTGTCTCTCTCTCCCTCTCTCTGTATCCGTCTCTCTCTCTCCCCCTCTATATCTCTCTCCCCTCCCTCTCTGTATCTCTCTCCCCCTCTCTATATCTCTCCCCTCCCTCTCTGTATCTCTCTCCCCCTCTCTATATCTGTCTCTCCCCTCCCTCTCTCTGTATCTCTCCCCCTCTCTGTATCTGTCTCTCTCTCCCTCTGTATGTCTCTCCCCTCCCTCTCTCTATCACTGTCTCTCTCCCTCTCCCCCTCTATATCTATCTCTCCCCTCCCTCTCTCTGTATCTATGTCTCTCCCCTCCCTCTCTGTATCTGTCTCTCTCCCGCTCTCTGTATCCCTCTGTCTCTCTCTCTCCCCCTCTCTGTATCTGTCTCTCCCCTCCCTCTCTATATCTCTCTGTCTCTCTCTCTCCCCCTCTCTCTGTATCTCTCCCTCTGCCCTGGCCACTTCTCTATCCCCTGCTGTCAACCTTATCTTCTCAGGCCAGGCGAGGAGTGACTGGGAGGGGAGGGCGAGGGCTGTGACAGCCTGTGGTGGGATCACCTGAGAGGGAGCCACAGCAGAGGGCCTAAAGAGCCACATGTGGCTCCAGAGCCGGCTGTTGCTGACCCCTGGTATAGGTAGTCCTTCACTTACGATCGTTCTTTTAGCAGCCATGGAAAATTTACTGATGGATTTATTAACTGTACAGGCAGTCCTCGGCCTTGGTTCTGCTAGCACCTGTGGTCATAAGTTGAGGGCATGCTGGCTGGGGAATTCTGAATGTTGAACATAACTTAAAAGTTGCCAAGTTTGAGACACTTTGAAATAACGCCTGACTCCTTACCACAGAGGTCAAGCTTAGCTGATTTACCTGGTTTGAATTCTGGAGAGCATCCCAAAGTTTCATCAAGGCTTCACCCAGATAAATAGAACAGAATATCAGAGTTTTAAAGGGACCTTGGAGGTCTTCTAGTCCAACCCCTTGCTCAAACAGGAGAGCTTATATCATTCCGGTCAAGTGCCTGTCCAATCTCTTCTTAAAAACCTCCAGTGATGGAGTCTTCACAACTTCTGGTGGCAAGTAGTTCCACTGATTAACTGTCTTCACTGTCAGGAAATTTCTCCTTAGTTCTAGGTTGCTTCTCTCCTTGATGAGTTTCTATCCGTTGTTTCTTGTCGTGCCTTCAGATGCTTTGGAAAATAGTTTGACCCCCCTCTTCTTTGTGGCAGCCCCTCAAGTATTGCAAGATCACTATGTATTCTCCTTCATCTTAGTTTGTTAACTATTTGCCTGTTTCTTCCTATGAGATGAGTTGAAGGATCACAGATCCCTTGTGCTTGATTTTCTAGGGCAGGGGTCTCTAAAGTTGACAACTTTAAGATTTGTGGACTACCATTCCCAGAATTCGCCAGCCAGAATGGCTGTTTGGTTGAGGAATTCTGCAAGTTAAACCTGGGGACTTCAATTCCTAGAATTCCCCAGCCAGACCAGCTGACTGGCTAAGGAATTCGGGAAGTTGAACTTCTGGACTGAGGAATTCTGGACTTCAATTCCCAGAATTCGCCAGCCAGAACAGCTGACTGGCTGAGGAATTCGAGAAGTTGAACTTCTGGACTTCAACTCCCAGAATTCCCCAGCCAGAACAGCTGACTGGCTGAGGAATTCTGGAAGTTGAACTTCTGGACTTCAATTCCCAGAAATCTCCAGCCAGAACAGCTGACTGGCTGAGGAATTCTACAAGTTGAACTTCTGGACTTCAATTCCCAGAATTCCCCAGCCAGAACAGCTGACTGGTTGAGGAATTCGAGAAGTTGAACTTCTGGACTTCAATTCCCAGAATTCCCCAGCCAGAACAGCTGACTGGCTGAGGAATTCTGGAAGTTGAACTTCTGGACTTCAATTCCCAGAAATCTCCAGCCAGAACAGCTGACTGGCTGAGGAATTCTAGAAGTTGAACTTCTGGACTTCAATTCCCAGAATTCTCCAGCCAGAACAGCTGACTGGCTGAGGAATTCTGGAAATTGAACTTCTGGACTGCAATTCCCAGAATTCTCCAGCCAGAACAGCTGACTGGTTGAGGAATTTGGGAATTTGAACTTCTGGACTTCAATTTCCAGAATTCCCCAGCCAGAACAGCTGACTGGTTGAGGAATTCTAGAAGCTGAACTTCTGGACTTCAATTCCCAGAATTCTCCAGCCAGAACAGCTGACTGGCTGAAGAATTCGGGAAGTTGAACTTGCAATTCCCAGAATTCTGGGAGTTGAAGTCCACAAATCTTACAGTTGTCAAATCTGGAGACCCCTTGTTCTAAAGCATTGTTGAGATAACAACTCAGTGTGAAGATCTTTTTCAGGTCTGGAAAGCAGAACAAAGAGGTTGAAGTAAGATGATAAGATGGCGGAGTTTCACTTAACGATGGAATTGACATTCCCAACGGTGGTCGCTAAACAAGGTCTACCCGTACGGCTGCTAACAGCTCTTTCTTTTACAGATAGAAGAAATGTACTCAGTGGTGTGCAAAGAGAAAAAGAAGAAGGCACAGCACTCTGAAGAGGCAGCCCCTCAAGCAAGGGAGATGATGGTCAGTCAGGAACCCAATGGCATTGCAAGTTACCAGTCCTCATCGCTCCCCACCGCCACGGAGCCTTACTATGATACTGTACCGTGTGAACCCCGGACCAAGGTTGCGAGTCAGCCAGTAGCCGAGCCGGCTTATGAGTCTGTGGACACTTACTGGGACAAAGTGAAGAAGAAAGCAAAGACCTCAAAAAAGAAAATGGCGGCTGAAAATTTGTACGAAAGCATCGACCAAGTGGTCGTTTACAGCCAACAAGGCCAAGGGAGAACATCACAACTGGAAAGCTGACTCTTTGTGTGACCTTTTCACAGTCCAAGGACCCGGGTTGCAAGCGGTAAAGGGACATACAGATAGTCCTCAATTTACAACCAACCAATCAGAATACAGGTAGTCCTCGACTTACGACCACCATTGGCCCAAAGTTAACCTTGCTAAGGGAGACATTTGTCAAGTGAGTTTTGCCCCGTTTTACAACCTTCCTTGCCACGGTTGTTAAGTGAATCGCTGCCGTCGTTAAGTGAGTAACATGGTCATTAAGTGGAATCCGTTGACTTTGCTTGTCAGGGGATCACGTGGCCCCGGGACACTGCAACCGTCCTAAACATGAGTCAGTTGCCAAGCATCCTCATGTAACTGTGAAGATGCTACGACGGTCGTAAGTGTGAAAAATGGTCCGAAGTCATTTTTTTCAATGCCAATATAACTTCAAACCAGTGGTGGGTTTTAAAATTTTTTTACTACCGGTTCTGTGGGTGTGGCTTGGTGGGCGTGGCAGGGGAAGGATACCATAAAATCCGCATTCCCTACCTACTCGAGGGGAAGGTTACTGCAAAATCCCCATTTCCTCCCAATCAGCTGGGACTTGGGAGGCAGAGGATAGATGGGGGTGGGGCCAGTCAGAATTTTTTACTACGGGTTCTCCGAACTACTCAAAATTTCCACTACCGGTTCTCCAGAACTGGTCAGAACCTGCTGAAACCCACTTCTGCTTCAAACGGTCACTAAATGAACTGTTGTAAGTCGAGGACTACCTGCAACTCACATATCAACTGCCTTGTTCAGCAATGGAAATTGTGACCCCCCCCCCAATTGTGGTCGTAGATCGAGGACTATCTATGTTTCATCTTAATACATAAACTTATAAGTTTACAATCAATAAAATTCAACTCCCAAGGGCTGGACATGCCACGAAGAGGCCATTAACCATACATCACCAGACCTGAGAACGGTTGTGCGCTTCTGATAAGTGGCCAATATGTATATTTGCCCTCCTTTTGGTAGCCTCTGGGACTTGGGCAGCCACTCGCCCCATCTCGGACTAGCCCTCCTTGTATCTGGTGGAGGGGAGGATGGGGAGTGTGGTCCTTTAGAACAGGGATCTCCAACCCTGGCAACTTTAAGTCTGGCGGACTTCAACTCCCAGAATTCCCTAGCCAGCAAAGCACTAACTGCCGTTGTGTGTGTTTGTTGTGGTGTCGCGGTGGGTTAGAATGTAGCATTGCAGCCGAACTCTGTCCACAGCCAGCAGTTCAATCCTGACCATTTTAAGGTTGACTCATCCTTCCATGGTCGGTAAAATGAGGACCCAGGTTATTGGGGGCAATATGATGACTCTGTAAACTGCTTAGAAAGGGCTGTGAAGCGGTATATAAGTCTAAGTGCTATTGCTATTGCTGACTCTGTCTGTCTGTCTCTGTCTATCTCCATCCATATCTATCTATCTATCTATCTATCTATCTATCTATCTCCATTCATCCATCCATCCATGAGCCATCCATATCTACCTACCTACCTATCATCTATCTCCATCCATCCTATCTCTCTATCATCTATCTATCTATCTCCATCCATCCATCCATCCATCCATATCTACCTACCTACCTGTTTATCCCCATCCATATCTATCTATCTATCTATCTATCTCCATTCATCCATTAATATGTTTTAAACTGTTTTTAAATTTTGTGATATATGTTGTTTTTACTATGGCTGTGCACTGCCCTGAGTCCCTCGGGAGAAGGGCAGTATAAAAATTTAAATAATAAATAAATAAATAAATCCATCCATCCATATCTATCTACATACCTACCTATCATCTATCTCCATCCCTCCATCCCTATCTCTCTATTATCTATCTATCATCTATCTCCATCCATCCATCCATCCATCCATATCTACCTACCTACCTATCATTTATCTCCATCCCTCCATCCCTATCTATTATCTATCTATCTATCTATCTATCTATCTATCTATCTATCTATCTATCATCTATCTCCATCCATCCATATCTATCTACCTACCTACCTATCATTTATCTCCATCCCTCGATCTCGATCTCTCTCTATCTCCATTCATCCATCCATCCATCCATCCATATCTACCTACCTACCTACCATTTATCTCCATCCCTCCATCCCTATCTCTATTATCTATCTATCTATCTATCTATCTATCTATCTATCTATCTATCTATCTATCATTATCTCCATTCATCCATCCTTCCATCCATCCATATCTATCTACCTACCTACATATCATCTATCTCCATCCATCCATATCTATCTCCATCCATCCATCCATCCCGCTCTCTCTCTCATCTTTCTCTCTCTCTCTTTCTATCTATCACTATCAATATATCATCTATCTATCCTAATCTACCTATTACAATGCAATATTGCAGGCTAATTCAGCTCACTGACAGCAGTTCGATCTTCACCGGCTCCAGGTTGACTCAGCCTTCCATCCTTCCGAGGTGGGTTAAACGAGGACCCAGATTGTTGAGGGGCAAGAGGTTGACTCTGTAAACCACTTAGAGAGGGGCTGGAAAGCAGGGTAAAGCGGCCTATACGTCTTAAGCGCTGTTGCTGTCTTCTCAAATAAATATTCAATGACAGACCGATGGAAAGTCCAGGGAGGGTTGGTGGGGGAAGGCAGGGGGATGCAACCAGATGAAAAGCTGAGCAACTATTTGGGGGATAAGAGGGGAGGAGAGTGTTAGGTTCAAATACCACTGAGTGAAACGTGGGTGCCAAATGACAGTTCCGGTGCTGGAAAGTTTGCAGACGGAGAGGCGGTACAGCTGTAACAGTATTTTTGGCATGTGAGTTTCCAGCAACACTTTGCAGTTACCACTATCTGAAAAAGGACACCCAGGAGTTCAAAGGCCGAAGAGGCAGCCAGCTAGACTTTAGGAGGGAAGGATTTATTTTACTTTTACAGGTGGTCCTTGAGTTATAACAGTCGTTTGCTGATGGTTCGAAGTTCTGAAAAAAGTGACTTATGACCATTTTTCACACTTACGACTGTTGCAGTATCCCCGTGGACACATGATCAAAGTTCAGATGGTTGGCAAACTGACTCACATTTATGACGGCTGTAGAGTTCCAGGGTCACGTGATCCCTGTTTCGCGACCTTCTGACACACAAAGTCAAAGGGGAAGCCGGGTTCACTTAACAACCGTGTTACTAACAAGTGCAGTGATTCACGTAACAACCTTAATAAGAAAGGTGGTAAAATGGAACACAACTCACTTAAGAATCGTCTTGCTTAGCGACAGAAGTTTTTGGGCTCAATTGCGGTCGTTAAATCAAGGACTATTTGAATTTCTCTCATATTTACGGGATCGCCTTCTGCCGATAGTCTCCCACCGGCCGGTACGCTCCCAGAGGGCCTCCTCAGGGTGCCGTCGGTCAAATTATGTTGACTGGTGACCACCAGGGGAAGGGCCTTCTCTGTGGGGGCTCCTGCCCTATGGAATGAACTGCCCCCAGAGATACGTAGGATCCCCGACCTCCGTACCTTTCACCATGCCCTTAAGACTTTATTTCAACAAGCAAATCTGATGGAATAATAGGACTTTAAATGGGTATTTTTAGTTTTGGGGTTTTAAAAATAGGGCCAACCACTGAATATGTTTTGAATTGTTTTTAATTTTTGTGTTATATGTTGTTTTATTGTGGCTGTACACCGCCCTGAGTCCTTCGGGAGAAGGGCGGTATAAAAAAATTAAATAAATAAATAAATAAATAAATATTAATTTAGCTGCACATCTCACCGAAGGCAATTCTAGGTAAATTCTAGTTAAAGGTAAAAGATAAAACTAGTTAAAGGTAAAAGATAAAACAGTGAATAAATACATGTAATCTTTGAGAATTACGTGTATTGAATTATAATCCTAAAAATTAAGGAGAAAAAGATGTACTCAGAGCTATCAGTTGAGGGTGTCTGGGCCCCCCTGGTGGTAGTCTGACATACCCCCAGAGATTTCTCTGTTTTAAAAACAGCTTGGAGAGGAGAGGAGAGGAAAACAGAACAGAAGAGATGGAAGGGACCTTTGGAGGTCTTCTAGTGCAACCCCCTGCTCAGGCAGGAAACTGTACCATTTCAGACAAATGGTGGCCCAATCTTTTCTTTAAAACTTCCAGTGATGTTGCACCCACTACTTCTGAAGTCAACTTCTGTTCCATTAGTAGATTCTTCTCACTGTCAGAAAATTCCTCCTTATTTCCAGGTTGAATCTCTCCTTGTTCAGTTTCCATCCATTATTCCTTGTCTGGCCTTTGGGTGCTTTGGAAAATAGCTTTTTTTAAAAAATTTGATTTATATGCCGCCCTTCTCCAGAGACTCAGGGCGGCTTACAATGCGTTAAGCAATAGCCTTCATACTTTTGTATATTTATACAAAGTCAGCTTATTGCCCCCACAAACTGGGTCCTCATTTCACCTACCTTAGAAAGGATGGAAGGCTGAGTCAACTTCGAGCCTGGGGAGATTCGAACTAGCAGTAATTGCAGGCAGCTGGGTTTTAATTACAATGCTTAGTCTGCTAAACTATCCAGCTTGACCCCCTCCTCTCTAGGTCAGCCCCTCAAACACTGAAAGACTGCTATGTCTCCCTTAATCTTTCTTTTTATTAAACTAGGCATACCCAGTTCCAGCAACCGTTCTTTGTATGTTTTAGCCTCCCGTCCCTTAATCCTCTTTGTTCCATGGAATATGTCTGCTTTGAGAGCTGCACTGGTGGCTAAGTATTTTTTTCGGGGTGCAACTGAAGATTGCCCACTTTAAAGGATTTTATGCATCAAGATCTGGATATTTACAGAATCCTGTTTTCCATTTGGTGCCTGGCTGGAGAATTCTAGGAACCGAAGAGCACACTTCTTAATTCTTTAAGAGGATGAGAGACACCCATTTAAATCAATTTTAGGGCTTCTAATTTGGTCCCAGGGTGGATTTGCATCCCAAACTTGGAGACACCAATTGGAAAGGAACAGTGAAAATTCTGCAGGCACTTTAGGCTTACTGGCCACCAGAGGGCGCATGAAAATCCCTTTCTCAACCTTTGTGGCTTGAAGATGTATGGACTTCAATTCCCAGAATTCCCTGGTCAGCCATGGATGTAGTACTTTCTTTACGCAATGGTAAGAATTGAAATATAATTTAAATTGCTGTGACCTGATTCCTTAAAAACATAGAAAGTGGAGGATGTAAGGGGTAGGCGGGTGGAAACTGTAGACCCCAACGGAAGAGGTACTAGAGATACTCCTCGACTTACGACCACAATTGAGCCCAGCATTTCTGTTGCTAAGCGAGACAGTTGTTAAGTGAGTTTTGCCCCATTTCACCACCTTCCTTGCCACAGTCGTTAAATAAATCACCGCCGTTGTGACGTTAGAAACACGGTTGTTAAGTGAATCAGGCTTCCCCGTTGTCTTTGCTTGTCCGAAGTTCGCAAAAGGGGAATCGTACGACAACCGTCGTAAATGCAAGCCGGTTGGAAAGCATCCGAATTCTCATCACTGACCCTGGGGAAATGCTGAAACGGTCGTTAAGTGTGAAAAAGGATCATAAGTCACTTTTTTCAGTGCCGTTGTAACTTAGGACGGTCATTAAACGAATGGTTTTAAATTGAGGATTATAAATCGAGAACTACCTGTGAAAATACAGTAAAAGCTTACAATTCTATAAGTGCCGGTCTAATTCAAATATTATTCAAGTATGTATTTCTAACACATTGTACAACTCTCTGTTTTTAACCCACTGTGTAAAATATCAATGAGTCCCGTATTTTTATTATATTTGTCTCTGCAAAATCTACGTCTCTAGGCAATTCACTCCTAGGTGACAATCAGATCTTCACGCTGTGGATTAAATGAAACCATATACTTATATTTTCAGTGCTTATAGATAGAATAACAGAGTTGGAAGGGACCTTGGAGGTCTTCTAGTCCAACCCCCTGCCCAGGCAGGAAACCCTCCACCACTTCAGACAAATGGTTATTCAACATCTTCTTAAAAACTTCCAGTGTTGGAGCATTTACAACTTCTGGAGGCAAGTGGTTCCACTGATTAATTGTTCTCACTGTCAGGAAATTTCTCCTTAGTTCTAAGCTGCTTCTCTCCTTGATGAGTTTCCATCCTTTGTTTCTTGTCCTGCTTTCTGGTGCTTTGGAGAATAGTTTGACTCCCTCTTCTTGGTGGCAACCCCTGATATATTGGAACACTGCTATCATGTCTCCCCTAGTCCTTCTCTTCATTAAACTAGATATACCCAGTTCCTGCAACCGTTCTTCGTATGTTTTAGCCTCCAGTCCCCTCATCACCTTTGTTGCTCTTCTCTGCACTCTTTCTAGAGTCTCCACATCTTTTTTACATCGTGGCGACCAAAACTGGATGCAGGATTCCAAGTGTGGCCTCACCAAGGCCTTATAAAGTGGTATCAGCACTTCACGTGATCCTGATTCTATCTCTCTGTTGATGCAGCCCAGAACTGCGTTGGCTTTTTTGGCAGCTGCTGCACACGGCTGGCTCAGATTTAAGCAATTGTCCACTAGGACTCCAAGATCCCTCTCACACGTTACTACTACTGAACGAGGCACCACATATGCGGTACCTGTGCATTTTGTTTTTCTTCCCTAAATGTAGAATCTTGCTTTTTTCACTGTTGAATTTCGTTTTGATAGATAGCACCCAATGTTCAAATCTGTCCAGATCCTTCTGTATCTTGAGCCTATCTTCTGGAGTGTTGGCTATTCCTGCCAGCTTGGTGTCATCTGCAAATTTGATGAGTTCCCCATCTATTCCCCTCGTCCAAGTCATTGATGAAGATGTTGAAGAGCACTAGGCCTAAAACAGAGCCCTGGGGTATTCCACTGCCTACTTCCCTCCATGTAGATGCAGCTCCATTGAGGACTACACGTTGAGTGCGGTTGAAGATCTGAAGTCAGGCTTCTCACGAAGGGTTTACAAGAGAAAATAGTAAGAAAGATATTATTTAACTTCATTTTTTTCCCCAGCTAGAACTGTGATCCGGATTATAGACAATCTTCAGTTGATGACATCTGAGCCCAAAATTTCTGTTGCTAAGCACGACATTTATCAAGGGAGTTTTGTTCCATTTTACGACCTCTTGCCACGGTTGTTAAGCGAATCACTGCAGTTGTTAAGTGAGTAACAAGGTTGTTAAGCGAATATGGCTTCCCCATTGACTTTGCAAGCCAGAAGGTCGCAGAAGGCGATCCCGTGACCCCCCAGAACGCTGCAATCCGTCGTAAGTACGAGTCAGTTCTGAATTTTGATCACGTGACTAGGGGGCTGCTGCAACGGTGGTTCCGTGTGAAAGGCGGAAGACACTTTTTATCATTGCCGTTGTAACTTCGGATGTCACTAAACGAACCCGTCGTAAGATGAGGACTACCTGTAGTAGAAGGTGAGAGAGGGACCGAGTGGAGAAAAAACACCAAGGCTGCAAGGAAAGCCTAGAAAATTTGTGGTCGAGCCTGAACGGCTTTCCGTCCTTTGCATTAGAGGCTCTTGCGAAATTCTTGTATTTGCTATTGTGCAATATTTAATTATTATTTTTTTTAAAGGAAAAGCCTGATCAGCATTTTTATGTCAAAGATTAAACAAGGAAGGAAAAGTCAAGAGAGAAAAGCGGGCAGGCTGGCTCCTAACTTAAAGGGGAAAGGAAGGGCTGGGGGAAATAAACCCAGAGAAGGTGTTGTTTTTCCGGTGGTTGAAAAAAACAAAATCTGCTTTTTTAATTTTCTTGGCAAGAAATTCCTGGCTGATTGCTCTGTTTGCTGGCTCTTCCCTTTCCCTCCCTCCCTCCCTCCCTCGCTGGGGACCAGCCTTTTCTCCTAATATTAAGTGCAGGAAAATGTTTGTACAACCTTCAAGTCCCAAAAATAAAACTCTTGTAAAAACTCAGTGAAGGTTTGGGATGAGGGGAAGACCGATGGTGTCAGAAATCCTAAGTCTCTCTCTCTCTCTCTCTGTGTGTGTGTCTTTCTATCTCTCCCTCTGTCTTTTTCTTTCTCTCTCCCTTTCTGCCTCTCTTTCTCTAGCTCCCTGTCTCTCTCTCTGTCTTTATCTCTCCCTTTCTCTTTTTCTCAAGCTCTCTCTCTCCCTAGCTGTCTCTTTCTTTCTCCCTCTTTCTATCTCTTTCTTTCTCTTTCTATCTTTCCCTCGGTCCCTTCCTCTTTCTCTCTCTCTCTCTCCCTTTCTCTCTCCCTCTCCCTCTGCCTTTCTCTCTTTCTGTCTCTTTTTTAAGTTCTCTTTCTTTCTCCATCTCCCTTTCTATCCGTCTCTCCCTCTCTCTCTCTATTGCCCACTATCTCTCCATCACTTTCTCTTTCTCTCTCCCTTTCTCTCTCTCTCTCCTCTTTCTCTTTCACTCTGTCCCTTTCTTTCTCTTTCTTTCTTTCACTCTCTCTCTCTGTGCATGGGAAGAACCCCTGCAAAAACCAGGTGAAGTCCTGCCCTGGCATCTTTGTCTAAAAAGCCCCCACCCCCCACCTCCCCAAAAAAACACGATCTCCACTCCAACAGGCACCATTGTTCACCATCATTTCTACCTTTGCCATAATAGGGAGAGCTAGTTTGGGGTAGAGGTTAAGATGCTGGCCTAGAAACCAGGAGAGAGTGAGTTCTAGTCCCGCCTTAGGCATGAAAGGCAGCTGGGTGACTTTGGGCCAATCACCAGGAGTCGGTGAGTTCTAGTCCCGCCTTAGGCATGAAAGCCAGCTGGGTGACTTTGGGTCAATCACCAGGAGCCGGTGAGTTCTAGTCCCGCCTTAGACATGAAAGGCAGCTGGGTGACTTTGGGCCAATCACCAGGAGCCAGTGAGTTCTAGTCCCGCCTTAGGCATGAAAGCCGGCTAGGTGACTTTGGGTCAATCACCAGGAGACGGTGAGTTCTAGTCCCGCCTTAGACATGAAAGGCAGCTGGGTGACTTTGGGCCAATCACCAGGAGCCAGTGAGTTCTAGTCCCGCCTTAGGCATGAAAGCCGGCTAGGTGACTTTGGGTCAATCACCAGGAGACGGTGAGTTCTAGTCCCGCCTTAGACATGAAAGGCAGCTGGGTGACTTTGGGCCAATCACCAGGAGACAGTGAGTTCTAGTCCTGCCTTAAGCATGAAAGCCCCCTGTAAATTTGGGCCAGTCCGTCTCTCTGTCAGCCCAATCCACCTCACAAGGTTGTTGTTGGGAAAATAGGAAGAGGAAAGAGTTAAGTTACTTACAAAGTAATAAAAATCTAATAAATAAATGAATAAATAATGTGGAGAAGAACCTGATTGATACAGGCACCCGGAAAAAGAACTAAGATAAAAATTTAGTTAAGCATCTGAGATGACAGCCCTGTTTGGTTTCATATATTTAAACTTAAGGGGGGAAAAAAATGAAAATATAGACAAAAGTTCCAAAGCGCCCTCCCCCCCTCCAAATAACAAAGCAATTTGTAAACTTGAAAAACAGATAGAAAAATAAAATAATAAATCTACCTTATATATTAAGCTTATAACAGTCACCCGTTTACTAATAAATGCCGTGGCTGGCTCAGGAATTCTTGGAGGTGAAGTCCAAAAAGTTGTCATAAAGTCCTTCTCTGGCCTTTAGCCTCCAACTTTGTTGTACTACAACTCCCAGAATCCCTCACCAATGGCAAGGCCTTTTGGGATTTGCAGTTCAGCCGCAACTCGAAAGCAAATTATTTCCGCAGCTGGCGAGACAACAATCTCAACGACGAGTCGCCATCATAAATCCTAGGCCTGACTGGTAAGATCATACGCACCAGAATAAAGAGCAACAAATAACTTAAATTAAACGTGATTGTAATTTTAACAATGAAGGAAAACAATTAACAAACTGGGATCTGGCTTTTTAAAAAGGAAGCTTTTTAGAGATGGAAAGAGCGACACGTGGCAATGACATTTTAACAGGAAGTGTGGGCGGCTTTATATTTAATAAATCATTTATTTTTTTTTTGGCTGGAATTTGTAAAGTACTGTGTAGGAAGCTAGTAAAAAGCAAAAAGGATTGAAGTAGGGCCAGAGGCCTTAAGTAACTTTGCAAATACGTCAATTTCTCTCCCCTTAGTTGAATAAAATATACCAGAGGTGTGCATTATTTATTTTTATTATTATTTTTATTAATCATATTTCTATGCCGCCCACTCTCTGAGGATTCTGGGAGGCTTACACCAAAGACAGTATACTAAATAGCATATTACCCCCAACAATCTGGGTCCCCATTTTACCTACCTCGGAAGGATGGACGGCTGAGTCAACCTTGAGCTGGTGAGATTTGATCCGCTGATCTGCTGAACTAGCAGTCAGCTGAGTAGCCGCAGTACTGCACTCTAACCACTGCGCCACCTCGGCTCATCATAGATTTCCAACCATCCCAAACTGCAAATCTGGGCAAGTCCTCGCTTAACAACCGATTGCATAACGACGGTTCAGAGTTATGACAGACTAGGGGAAAAAAAGTTACAAAGTACAAGCAGTCCTCAACGTACGACCACAAAAGACTGCAAAGTTTCTGTGGCTAAGCGAGACATATTTGGAAAGTGAGCTTTGTCCCATCTTACGACCTTCCTTGCCGCCGTTGTTAAGTGAATCCCTGCAAGTTGTGAAGTTAGTAATACGGTTGTTAAGTGAATCTGGCTTCCTCGTAGACTTGAGCTTGTCAAAAGGGGATCAAATAAGCCCGGGACATGGCAACCGTCGTAAATATGAATCAGCTGTCAAAAGTCTGAATTTTGATCACCTGATCAAGAGGATGCTGCGACGGTCGTAAGTGTGAAAAAAAAAAAGATACGAAGTCACCTTTTTTTTCCAGTGCCATTGGGACTTCAAATGGTCACTAAATGAATGGTTGTAAGTTGAGGACTTCCTGTATGCTGTAGGAAGGAGGGAACCAGGTCAAGAAAACTACCTGATTACAGATAGTCCTCGATTTACAACAGTTCATTCAAAGTTACGACGGCACTGAAAAAAGGGACTTAGCACCAATTTTCACACTTATGACTGGTGTAGCATCCCTATGTGATGAAAATTCAGATGCTTGGCAACTAACTCGTATTTATGATGGTTACAGTGTCCCGGGGTTGTGTGATTCCCTTTTGTGACCTTTTGACCAGCAAATTCAATGGAGAAGCCAGGTTCACTTCACGAAAGTTTGATGAATTGAACAACTACCGTGATTCACTTAACAACCGTGGCAGGAAAGGTCATTAAATGGGGCAAACTCGCTTAAGAAATGTTTCACTTAGCCACAGAAATGTTGGGTTCCACTGTGGTCGTAAGTCGAGGACTACCTGTACGTGGGCGTACTCCCCAAGGGACACCTAACAACCTTAGCTGAGCTGAAAAAGAGAAGCAGGGCCAGATTTAAGCCATTGGATGGGAAGCCACCAGGAAACCCAAGGGTTGAAAATAGCCTGGGAAGTTTAAAAAAAAAAAGAAGAAAAATTATAGACAAAGACAATAGTACACTCCTTCCATGTTGTTGCTTAGGGAACTAAGGCAGTGCAGCATGGGTAGGGAAGAGGATTGCTGGTAAGATGCAAAGATACCCTTCAAAAGCACACAGGTACTCCTCAGTTTATAACCATTCATTTAGTGACCATTCAAAGTTAGAGTGGTGCTGAAAAAACTGACTTAGGACGGTTTTTCACTTAGGGATTCGCTTAATGACGGTGGCAAGAAGGATCGTAAAATGAGGCAGAACCCACTTCACACACGCCTCACTTAGCAACTGAAATGTTGGGCTCCGTCGTGGCCGTACATCAAGGACTACGCTCATAGCAAAGGAATGGGGCATAGGAAGGATAATGAGTTGTTTAAACAAGGGGCAAAATATTGGCACCGGTCTCAGCAAAGGAACGGGCCTGCCGTACATAGATAACAATTTTTAATTATTAATCCGATTTGCTGGTGGAGGCGCGGTGGCCTCTGGCTCTCACCGAGACTGTTTTGGCACGAGAAAAAGAGAGGATTAAACAGCCGGCCCATTCTTTTTCTCCCCTGCCATTTTCGTGCCCATTCCCCAATTCTGGTGAGTCTCCCCCCTCCTCCTTTAAGAGCCGAAAGCAAGGCAGCTCCCACATTGGCATACGGGGATTCCTCGGTTCAGGATCCGTATTGATTTCCTGTTGTTAACTGAGACTTGTTAAGTGACTTTTCCCCAGAGGTGCTTTTTCTGGTTTTTTTTTTCTTTTGAAGACGTTTTCCTTCTCCTCCAAGGAGCTTCTTCAGCTCTGACTGGATGGTGGGGAAGGGAAGGATTGATACTATTTGCATAGTAAATGCAAGTTTTTAATTTTTTAAAAATTTGATTTATATGCCGCCCTTCTCCGGAGACTCAGGGCAGCTTACAATGCGTTAAGCAATAGCCTTCATACTTTTGTATGTATTTATACAAAGTCAGCTTATTGCCCCCACAAACTGGGTCCTCAATTTACCCACCTTAGAAAGGATGGAAGGCTGAGTCGACCTTGAGCCTGGCTAGGATTGAACTCGCAGGAATTGCAGGCAGCTGGATGTTAACTACTGCCTTAATAGGAGGCATTAGCCTCCTACGCCACTCAAGATTTGAATAATTTAACAACTGGTTCTCTGCCCTAAGGACTGGCTGAGTGGGTGTGGTCATGATGGGCAGGGCCAGGGGTGTGTGACAGGCAGCACTCAGGCTCCGCCCCATTTTGGGCCTAGTAGGCCTCCCTAAAGTTACCTGGGAGCCAAAATGGGGCGCATGGGCAAGATGGAGAAGATGTGGTGCCAGACATAGGGATTCAGCCAGGGCCTTCAGAACCTTCAGAAGCTCCTTTAAGTGAAGAGGACGAAGAGGAGGAGCCTCTTCTCAATGCACGGGCGCGCAGAGCTGCCAAAAGGCAGGAGTGGCTCCTCAGGAGGAGATCTCCTCGAGACTAAGGCTTGGGGCTAATTGGCCACTCCCTTAGCCTATTTAAGGAAGAACACCGACTGAAGCAAATTGTAGGGAACAACTTTAGTTCATTCTCCTTTGCGTCTGGATTCTCTGCAAAATTGCTTCTGGGCTTTCTGCCAACCTTCGTAAGATTGTGATTACTTTATCTTTGGTTTCTTGTAGGCTGTTCAGAAAGTTTATTAACAGCCTTTGTTTGGAAAAAGACTGAGTTATTTTAGTAAATTAAGTTTTGTACAAACTGTGTGTGTGCTGCGTTCTTTGGGATCCATAGCAGAACAGTCATCCAGCTCTTGCTCATTCCCCCACTGTTGTGGCTCCGTTGCCTGAGCCTGTGTCATCGGCAGATACAGATTCTGAGAGTGAGGGGGAGGAGTTGGCAAGGCCTCCCTCTCCAGGACCCTCCTGTCTGGCAATGCCTCCAGAGGACACCGAAGGGCAAGAGATAGGCCCAGAGCCAAGCATGTCCACACAGCCACAGGTGGACAGTGATGAGGGTAATGAGTCTTGGCTGGATCCTCGGCAGCATCGCAGGGATAAGCGCGCGCAACAGAAGAAAAGGTGTGCCAGAGATTAGGCTGAGTCACTGGATCACACCCCACAGGGTATAAAAGGGGGTGAGTTAGCCATTCAGACTCTGTGACGGACAAAACTAATTCCTATTGAGTCACATTGCATCTCTGGAAATAGCAATATCGGCCTTGGATTTATTCTTACGATCTGGACAATTCTTTACCGTGGGTATTTTGTTTGTTGATAAAAGTTCATGGCAAGCAGCTACTGGGTGGCTGCCAAGCGTCTTATCGGAAGAATTGGTTGTCTGCCAGTTTAAACCCCACTGTTTGTCTGTGTGTGTGTGTGTGAGACGGGGACAGAACACCCACTATCCTGTCAAGAGCTGAAGAAGCTTCTTGGATGAGAAGCGAAACGTCTTCAAAAGAAAAGAAAAAAAAAACAAGAAAGTCCAGTTGCATCCTGAAAAAAGCACATTAGGGACAAATATGACCTGGAGCCAGCTGGGGAATTCTAGCATTCTTGAGGTCCCCACATCATAACGTGGCCAAGCGTAGGAAATATTGGTCTTTGAAGAAACAATGGCATCGAACAAAGGAACTGAAGAATGCAAGTGACAATCTTCCAATCAAGGGTCTGGTCCTCATGGTCGGGAAGCTGTCTAGGAGGTAGTCCTTGACTTACGGCCACAATTGGGACTTGAATTTCCATTGTAAGCAGTTGCAATCCTACGTTGAGTCAAAACCAATTTTACAATAATTTTTAGGGTTGTTTGTTAAGCAAATCCAGCTTTCACAAAAATGGAGATTTTTTTTTTTTTTTGCTAGTTATTGGAAATCAGCAAACTCAAATCCCAATCACGTTGCGGGGGGAGGGGGGTTGGGGGTTGGACTAGATGACCTACATGGTCCCTTCCTATTCTGTTGATCTGTTAAATCACGTGACTGCAGGACACTGCAACTGATCATACTGATCACTTTGGAAACAGGTTGTAAGTATTTGGGGAGGGCGGGATTTCTTTCGTAATTTTAAATACTTGCTTAGTGACCGGTCATAAATGGAGGACTAACTCTTCTCTGCCCTAAACCTATCCAGCTCTTTTGGCCTCCTTTCTCACACGACAGATTATGACCACCTTTAAATATAGGAAAAGTAAATACAGGTAGTTCTCGACTTACAACAGTTCATTCAGCGACCATTCAAAGTTACAACGGCGCTGAAAAAAGCGACCGTTGTTCACACTTATGACCGTTGCAACATCCCCATGGTGACGTGATCAAAATTCAGATGCTTGGCAACTGGCATGTACTTATGACAGTTGCAGTGTCCCGGGGCATTGTGATCCCTTTTTGCGACTATTTGACTAGGAAAGTCAGTGGGGAACCCGGAGTCTTAACTTAACAACCGGTTACTCACTTAACAACTGCAGTGATTCACCTAACGACGGTGGCAAGAAAAGTCATACAAACAGGAAAAAAACCACTTAACAAATGTCTCACTTAACAGTGGAAACTTTGGGCTCAGTTGTGGTTGTATGTTGAGGAGTACCTGTACCGTGGACAATAGGAAACATTCTTTAAATCTTTTTGCTTTTCTTCAATTTGTTTCCTTTTCTTGTGCATTTTTATTTCTTTCTTTCTTTTTTTTTAAAATTTGATTTATATGCCGCCCTTCTCCGGAGACTCAGGGCGGCTTACAATGTGTTAAGCAATAGCCTTCATACTTTTGTATATTTATACAAAGTCAGCTTATTGCCCCCACAAACTGGGTCCTCAATTGACCTACCTTAGAAAGGATGGAAGGCTGAGTCAACCTTGAGCCTGGCGAGATTCAAACTTACAGTAATTGCAGACAGCTGGTGTTTAATTACAATGCTTTAGTCTGCTGAGCTATCCAGGTTCCTTTTCTAACTTTATACAGGTAGTCCTCAACTTACAACATTTCATTTAGTGACCCTCCAAAGCAGGGGTGAAATGTTCCTGGTTCGGACTGGATCGCTCGATCCGGTAGCGATTGAGGCGGGTGGTTCAGAGAACCGGTAGCAAAACTCCCTGCCCCCCCGATGCCCAGCTGAGCTGCACAATCATCAGAGGCTTTTTTTTATTTTTAAAAGCATTTTTTCTACCACCTCTTTGGCTGAAAAAATGCTTTTAAAAGTAAAAAAAAAAGCCTCTGATGATCGCGCGGCTCAGCTGGGATCATCAGTGGCTTTTAAAAGCATTTTTTTTACAACCTCTTCAGCTGAAAAAGTTATAGAAAAAATGTTTCTAAAAAGGAAAAAAAGCCTCTGCCGATCAGGCAAGTCAGCTGGGATCGTCAGAGGCTTTAAAAGCATTTTTTAAACAATTTTTTAAAGAAAAAATGGTTTTGAAAGTTAAAAAAAGTTGGCCATGCCCACTCAGTCATATTACCCCCCCACACACACACACCAAGCCATGCCCACACAACCGGTAGTAACAGATATTTTTTTTTAATTAGATTTATATGCCGCCCTTCTCCAGAGACTCAGGGCGGCTTACAATGCGTTAAGCAATAGCCTTCATACTTTTGTATATTTATACAAAGTCAGCTTATTGCCCCCACAAACTGGGTCCTCAATTTACCCACCTTAGAAAGGGTGGAAGGCTGAGTCGACCTTGAGCCTGGCTAGGATTGAACTCGCAGAAATTGTAGGCAGCTGGAACTTAATTGCTGCCTTTAGTAGGAGGCATTACTCCCCTACACTACTCAGGCTCAGATTTTACATTTCACCATTCTCCAAAGTGACAAGAGCACTGAATAAAATGACTTGCGAACATTTTTCAATTACAAACTTTGCAGCATCCCCATCGTCATGTGATCCAAAATTCAGACGCTTGGCAACTGGCATGTACTTATGACGGTTGCAGTGTCACACAACCTTCTCATAAGCAAAGTCAAGGGGGAGGCCAGATTCACTTAACAACCTTGTGACCCATTTAATGACCGCAGTGATTCACTTAACAACTGTGGCAAGAAATGGGGCAAAACTCACTTAACAAGTGTCTCACTTAACAACAGAAATGTTGGGCTCAGTTGTGATCGTAAGTCAAGGTCTGCTTGTACTTTGTAAAAGTTTGTGTTAGTTTTTAATCTTCCGTTTTAAAAGCTTCAATGAAAATTATTTATTGAGTAAATTTAAAGGGCTGCCCAACTTATGAAGACTCTAGGTGGCTTACAAAGATAAAACCCCAGTAGAAAATCAATTAACCTCCTTTGTAAAGACCTTGTTATTTCATCAAGCTGGTCTGGGGGTACGAGAAATTTTAAGGGGGTTTTAGTTTCCAATTTTTGGGGTTTTAATCATTGGCCATATCGTTTAATTAATTTTAAATTGTTTTAACTTTTATATTGAGAAGGGCGGTTTAAAAATTCAAATAAAATAAAATAAATAAAATAAAATAAAATAAAATAAAATAAAATAAAATAAAATTAAAAAAAATAAAAAAATAAAATTAAATAAAAAAATAAAATTAAAAAATTAAAAAAAATAAAAAAAATAAAAAAAATTAAATTTAAAAAAAAATTAAAAAAAATAAAATAAATAAAATAAAATAAAATAAAATGGGCAGAAAAGGGAGGGGGATCTCTTGGGGGGGGCGAGCGCTTCCTCGGAACTTCTTGGAAAGTAGATGCAAGGATTAAACCCAGGGCCAGATGTTGCCACGCCTGCCACAAACAATACTATTTCTAGATTTACGACCTAAATCTCGGTTCCTTTGCAGGGAAGTCAAATGGCTTCCTCACCTTTGTTTTGAACAAGGTCGAAGCATTAAAACCCTCGAAAAGGAAGATCGGCTTTCAACTCGCCTTTATTTAGTTATGACGCCATTTCTATACCCTCCTGGTTTTTTTTTTTTTTCCAAAGCAATTTTCATTCTGGAAATAAAAACCTCAACACCAGTACAGGAAGTCCTCGGGTTACAACCGCAATGGAGTCCAAAGTTGATGTTGCGAAGGGAGACATTTGTTAAGTGAGTTTTGCTCCAATTTATTATTTATTTATTTTATTTTATTTTATTATTTTATTTTATTTTATTATTTTATTTTATTTATTTTATTTTATTTTATTTTATTATTATTTTATTTTATTATTTTATTTATTTATTTATTTTATTTTATTATTTTATTTTATTTTATTATTTTATTTATTTTATTTTATTTTATTTATTTTATTTTTATTTAATTTATAGGTTCGATTTATATGCCGCCCTTCTCTGGAGACTCAGGGCAGCTTACAATGCGTTAATCAATAGCCTTCATACTTTTGTATATACCTGCTTAATAGGGCTCTCGGCCTTCCCTAAGCGGTGTTTTTTTTTTTTATACAAAGTCAGCTTATTGCCCCCACAATCCAGGTGCTCATTTTACCTACCTCGGAAGGATGGAAGGCTGAGTCAACCTTGAATCTTAATTAATTAATTAAGCTTATATGCTGCCGTCTCTCCGGAAAGGACTCAGGGCGGCTCACAGCGATAAAACAAACAGATAAAATCAATATTAAATGTTAAAAACCATTAAAGCTCCCCTTAAAAACCCCTTCAGTCCGATCCGGCCTGGCGAAATAACCATGTCTTAAGGTCACGGCGGAAAGAGCGCAGGTGAGGGGCCGCTTGGAGCTCCAGGCGGAGTTGATTCCATAAGGTAGGTGCGCCTACTTTTACGACTTTTCTTGCCACCGTTGTTAAGTGAATCACTGCGGTTGCTACATTAGTAACAACTAATAGTAGATTAGGTGAATCTGGTGCCCCCCCCACCCCCCCATTGGCTTGTCAGAAGGCCACAAAATGTGACTCCCGGGAAATTGCAAGTCATAAATGCGAGTCAGTGGTCAAGCAGCTGAATTTAAATCACGTCACTATGAAGAAGCTGCGAAGCTCATAACTGTGAAAAAGAGCCATAAATCATTTTTCAGTGCCGTTGTAACTTTGAATGGTCACTAAACAAACTGTTGTTAAGTCGAGGACTATCTATAGATGGCTTTATAGGGAAACACCCCAACTTTGCATTAAATCTGGAAATCTATTGGTAGCCAATGCCCTGACCTCAGCGCTAAGTCAGACTGGGCTACAGGTTAGTCCTCAACTTACGACCACAATTGAGCCCAAAACGTATGTTGTTAAGTGAACAATCAGTTGAGTTTTACGACTTTTCTTGCCACATTTGTTAAGTGAGTCACTGCAGCTGTTAAATCAATAACACGGTTGTTAAGCAAATCAGGTTTCCTCATGGACTTTGCTTATCAGATGGTCACCAAAGGCGATCACGTGACTCCAGGACACTGCGAACCGTCATAAATGTGAGTCAGTTGTGTTAGGATATGGTTTGAGCCTAACAGATTGTCCAGGCAATGTGTGTTCTGTGACTTTAAGATGCTGCATCATTGTAATGCTGAGTCATGCTGTAATTAGTTGTAAACGTATTTAAGAAAGGTACTGTAATGTATTCAGTTGATGATAAGCTACCATTGTGCTATCATCGTGTGTGTGGGTGGATATGCTACCATCGTGGTTTGTGAACCAGAGTGTTCACAAACACTCTGTTATTCTAACCATCTTGTTATTCTAACCAACTACTGTTTGTGTGGTAAGAAGCTTTTTGTGATTTAACTGGCAAAGACTTGGACTGTTTAAAAGACTACGAGATTGTTTATTTTCCACTATAAAGAAACCTTGTGATAAACCAGTTTGCACGTATCTCTTCTTTCATTGCTCTCAGCAACGTTTCTCTGTGCACTATACTCTGCTGGTTGCTAACACAACAGCAATATCCTTAACAAGTTGTCAAGTGTCTGAATGTAAATCAGAGGACCCCCGGGGAATGCTACAACGGTCGTTAAGTGTGAAAAACGGTCTTAAAAGTCACCTTTTTCAGTGATGTTGTACCTTCAAATGGCCACTAAATGAACCGTTGTTAAGTCGAGGACTACCTGCAGCGAACCGATCAGAAGTCAAATCACTGCAATTTGGACCAACGGCAACTTAGAGGTTGTTTTCAAGGGCGGCCCCACGAAGAGTGCGGTGCAGTAGTCTAGCAGTGCTGTGATGGGATTAACAGAGTTGGAAGGGACCTTGTAGGTCATCTAATCCAGCTCCCCATCCAAGCAAGACACCCTACACCATTTCTGACCGATGGCAGTCCAGTCTCTTCTTGAAAGCCTCCAGGGATGAAGCCCCCACAACCTCTGAAGTCAACTTCTGTTCCATGAGTTGATTGCTCTCACTGTCAGAAAATTCCTCCTTATTTCCAGGTTGAATCTCTCCTTGATCAGTTTCCATCCATTATTCCTTGTCTGGCCTTCGGGTGCTTTGGAAAACAGCTTGACCCCCTTCCTCCTCTCTGTGGCAGCCTCTCCAATATTGGAAGTCTGCTCTCCTGTCTCCCCTGGTCCTTCTCTTCACTAGACTAGCCAGGCCCAGTTCCTGCAACCGTTCATTGTATGTTTTAGCCTCCAGTCCCCTCATCATCCTGGTTGCTCTTCTCTGCACTCTTCCCAGAGTCTCAACCTCTTTTTTATAGTGTGGGGACCAAAACTGGATGCAGTGCTCTAGGAGTGGTCCAGTGGTTAGTTCCTCCCGGTTCGGCTTGGTTCTCCAGAGCCGACAGCGGTGACGATATGATGTCACTGAACCGGTTCTGCCCCCCCGTCCCCTGTGTTATTCTTACCTTTTATTTGGCCCCACCCCCAATCTATTGCTGCCTCCTGAGTCCCAGCTGATGGCTAGAGGGGAAAAAAAACTGTTTAAACTCTTGCCGTGGGGCTTCAAAGGACCGCCCTACAGCTGATCAGTGTTAAAAGAAAACAAATGAGTAGACCGGTGCCTGCAAAAATACGAGTAGACCAGTGCCTGCAAAAATACATGGGTAGATCAGTGCCTGCAAAAATACATGGGTAGACCAGTGCCTGCAAAAATACATGAGTAGATCAGTGCCTGCAAAAATACATGAGTAGACCAGTGCCTGCAAAAATACATGGGTAGATCAGTGCCTGCAAAAATACATGAGTAGACCAGTGCCTGCAAAAATACATGGGTAGATCAGTGCCTGCAAAAATACATGAGTAGACCAGTGCCTGCAAAAATACATGGGTAGATCAGTGCCTGCAAAAATACATGGGTAGACCAGTGCCTGCAAAAATATATGAGTAGACCAGTGCCTGCAAAAATACATGGGTAGACCAGTGCCTGCAAAAATACATGGGTAGATCAGTGCTTGCAAAAATACATGGGTAGATCAGTGCCTGCAAAAATACATGAGTAGACCAGTGCCTGCAAAAATACATGGGTAGATCAGTGCCTGCAAAAATACATGGGTAGACCAGTGCCTGCAAAAATACATGAGTAGATCAGTGCCTGCAAAAATACATGAGTAGACCAGTGCCTGCAAAAATACATGGGTAGATCAGTGCCTGCAAAAATACATGAGTAGACCAGTGCCTGCAAAAATACATGGGTAAACCAGTGCCTGCAAAAATACATGGGTAGATCAGTGCCTGCAAAAATACATGAGTAGACCAGTGCCTGCAAAAATACATGAGTAGACCAGTGCCTGCAAAAATACATGGGTAAACCAGTGCCTGCAAAAATACATGGGTAGATCAGTGCCTGCAAAAATACATGAGTAGACCAGTGCCTGCAAAAATACATGGGTAGACCAGTGCCTGCAAAAATATATGAGTAGATCAGTACCTGCAAAAATACATGGGTAGACCGGTGCCTGCAAAAATACATGAGTAGACCAGTGCCTGCAAAAATACATGGGTAGACCAGTGCCTGCAAAAATACATGAGTAGATCAGTGCCTGCAAAAATACATGACTAGACCAGTGCCTGCAAAAATACATGGGTAGATTATAGCAGGGGTGAAATGCTCCCGGTTCGGACCGGCTCAGGCGAATAGGTAGCGATGGCGGCAGGCAGTTTGGAGAACTGGTAGCAAAAATCCCTGCCCCGCCCCCCCTCATGCCCAGCTGAGCCACGTGATCATCAGAGCCTTTTTTTTCTTTTAAATGGCTCTGACGATCCCAGCTCAGTTGCCTGCTATGCTAATCAGGCAACTCAGCTGGGATCGCCAGAGCCTTTTGAAAGAATTTTTTTGCATGGTTTTACATGTAAAAAATGGTTTTAAAAGTTAAAAAAAAAAAAATTGGCCACGCCCACCCAGTCTTATTACCCCACCACCACCACCAAGCCACGCCCACAGAACCGGTAATAACAAATTTTAGATTTCACCCCTGCTTTCTAGAGTGGTATTAGTACCTCCCTCGATCTTGATTGCATCGCTCTGGTAATGCAGTTTAGGATTCCATTGGCTTTTTCGGCTGCCGCTGCACACGGCTGGCTCCTATTTAGCTGGTTGTCCACTAAGACTCCAAGACCCCTCTCCCAGTGACTGCTATTAAGCTTGGTTTCCCCCAGTCTATATGACTACTTTTGGTTTTTCTTGCCTAAGTGTAAGCCTTTACTTTTCTCTACATTGAATTTCGTTTGGTTAGATAGGGCCCAGGGTTCAAGTCTGTCAAGATCCATCCGGATCTTCAGCCTATCTCCTAGGGCCGGGATGGCGAACCTATGGCACGGGTGCCACAGGTGGCACGCGGAACCATATTGGTAGGCACGGCTGCCCGAGCTCAACTCCAGCACGCATGCACGCACCAGCCAATTGATTTTCAGGCCTTCCGGTCCCACCGGAAGTCGGGAAACTGGCTGTTTCCGGCCTCCGGGGGGGGGGATGGGGAAGGCTGTGTTTGCCCTCCCCAGGCTCCTAGAAAGCCTCTGGAGCCTGGGGAGGGGGAAAAATGGGCATGTCAAAAGCAGGGGGAAGTGTGGGGGGATCACTGCGCATGCGCGGGAGGGCGGGGCGCATTGAATTATGGACGTGGGCACACGCACCCGTGACCCCCCCACGTTCCCCCCACTTTTGGCACACGATTGCAAAAAGGTTAGCCATCACCGTTCTAGCGTGTTGGCTATTCCTGCCAGCTTAGCATCATCTGCAAATTTGATAAGTTCCCCTTCTATTCCCTCATCTAAGACCTTTATGAAAATATTGAAAAGTATTGCACTGGCCTCCTGAGTTAAGGGCTGGGTTAAGGTCCCACCTGGCCAATACCTCTATTTGGGGGTTGAGCATTAGTCCTAAATCCAGGAGGACCCCAAGTTAGAGACTTGAACTTTTAAGGTCATGTGACCCTCTCCAAAAAAAAAGAAAAAAGGGAATTGATCCAGACTGATCACAAGGTCACCCGTTCTGGATCTCCATTATACTCCTGGTGTCACGCAGGGTGTCAAACCTACGGCCCAGATATGTCATGTGCTAGCCCCACCTGGTGTAGTGAAGGGGGGGGGGTGATACGCCACATGACGTTGATGACGTGAGTTTGACACCCCTGATCGACACGGTTGTGTAGAGGTACTCCTCAATTTACAACTATTCGCTTAGTGACTGTTCCAAGTTATAATGGTGCTGAAAAATGTGATTTACAAGTGGTCCTCGGATTTACAATGGTTAGAATGTCCCATTGGCCACTGGATAAAAATTCAGGTGTTTGGCCAATGGCACATATTTTTAAAAAAATTTTGATTTATACGCCGCCCTTCTCCGGAGACTCAGGGCGGCTTACAATGCGTTAAGCAATAGCCTTCATACTTTTGTATATTTACACAAAGTCAACTTATTGCCCCCACAAACTGGGTCCTCAATTTACTTACCTTAGAAAGGATGGAAGGCTGAGTCAACCTTGAGCCTGGTGAGATTCGAACTTACAATAATTGCAGACAGCTGGTCTTAATCACAATGCTTAGTCTGCTGAGCCACCAGGCCAGTATTGATGACCACTGCAGGGTCCCAGGTGACATGACTACTCTATGTGAATTTCCAAGCCGGCTTCTAATAAGCCATGTCAACGGGGTAAGTCAGGTTGGCTTAATAACCATGGGATTCACTTAACAACCGTGGTGATTCGCTTAACGACCTCAGCAAAAAGTCATTAATTTGGATGCGCCTCCCTTAACAACCGCCCCACTTGGCAATGGCAGTTCCGGTTTCAATGGTCGGATGTTGAGGACCATCTGTAGCATCTCAACCAGAGGTGGGTTTCAGTAGGTTCGGACCAATTCTGGAGAACCGGTAGCGGAAATTTTGAGTAGTTCATACAACCGGTAGTAAAAATTCTGACTGGCCCCACCCCCATCGATTCTCTGCCTCCTGAGTCCCAGCTGATCGGGAGGAAATGGGGATTTTGCAACAACCTTCTCCTGGATTGGGAAAGGAATGGAGATTTTGCAGTATCCTTTCCCTGCCACGCCCACCAAGCCATGCCACGCCCACCAAGCCACACCCACAGAACTGGTAGTAAAAAATTTTGAAACCCACCACTGATCTCAACATATTGATAATACCTCCCCAAACTAAAGAGATGACTTCATCCAGCAAGAATCCTGTAGCTGTGAGCATCTCAAGAGTAGATCCCACTCCTCACAGGAAATCCTGGATGCTGAAGGCAAGCAACAATGGATGGAAACGCATCACGGAGAGAAGCAACCTGGAATTAAGGAGAAACTTTCTGACAGGGAGGACAATTAGCCAGCGGAACAGCTTGCCACCAGAAGTTGTCAGTGCTCCATCACTTTAAGAAGAGTCACTTACCTCAAATGGTAGGGTCTCTTGCTTGAGTAGGGGGCTGGACTAGAGGACCACCAAGGTCCCTTCCAGCTCCTTCTATTCTCGAGACCATCAAGAAGTCTTATGTCACATGATGAATGCATTATCTCTATTCCATGCTGTTTCTGACGTGCCCAGTAAATCCAAGCTGAAGTAATGGCTGGAAGGTCATTCAAGAGAGATTCAATCTAGAACCAAGGAGTAAATAAGAAGAATTAACCAGTGGAACAACTTGCTACCTGAAGTTCTGGGTGCTCCAACTGGAGGTTTTTAAGAAGAGATCACAGCCATTTATCAGAAATGGTATAAGACAGTGATGGCTAACCTTTTTGCCATCGGGTGCCAAAAGTGGGGGTGGGGTGGGGTGCACCAGGGCCCACACCCATAATTCAATGCACCCCACCCTCCCACCTGTGTGCACTCCCCCCACTTTAGGCACATGATAGCACAGTGGGCCCAGTAGGCCTGGTTTTTTTGCCCTCCCCAGGCTCCAGTGGCTTTTCTGGAGCCTGGGGAGGGCGAGAACGGCCTTCCCCAGCCCCCCAGAAGTTGGAAACAGTCTGTTTCCCAACTTCCGGTGGGCCCAGAAGGCCAGAAAATTAGCTGACTGGCACACACATGTGCGCTGGAGCTCAGATTTATCCAAGATTGGAACCCGGAAAAGGTCTGGTTCCCCATCTCCGGAGGTTTCGAAGAAGATGGCTTAGAAGGCCATTTCTCCGCTTAACTGGCTTTAACGCAGTGCCGATGGTTGGACCCCCGATGCTAACTGGGAGAACTTTGCACCAAAGTTTGGAGAACCACGGAAAGTCGCTCCACCATCTGGCAAAACAGAGCAGAGCCTTCTGGGAGTTGAAGTCCAACCCATCTTCAGGTTGTCAAGTTTGGAAAAACCACAAGATCAAAGAGCCAAAACCTTCAACTGGAGTTGCCAGGACCACGGAGTCCTATTTTTTAAGAGTTTCACCCATCAGTTATGGATTTCTTCAGACTTTTTTGTTTTGTTTTGTTTTGAAAGTGTGGGAGAGGCAAGGTTCTCTTTTAGGTAGGAAAACGATGAGGGTGGGGACTTTTTTTGCACGTAGAAAGGGAGTTTATCAAGCTGCTCGATTTATTTATCAGTTCGATTTTTATGCCAACTTTCTCCGGAGACTCAGAGCGGCTTACAATGCGTTAAGCAATAGCCTTCATACTTTTGTATGTACCTTAGTAGGGCTTTTGGCCCCCCCCTAAGCGGTGTTTTTTTTTTTTTTTTAATACAAAGTCAGCTTATTGCCCCCACAATCCAGGTCCTCATTTTACCTCCCTCAGAAGGATGGAAGGCTGAGTCAACCTTGAACCTGGTGAGATTCGAACTTGCAGTAATTGCAGGGCAGCTGGTGCTACTGAACAGCACTTTAGTCTGCTGCGCCACCAAGGCTCTTAGAAGCTCGTATTCTACGTGCAGGGCGGGGGGGGGAATAGCGAGTCGGATTTATTTACGATCCTCTGCAAAGTGCACGGGGAGGGGGAAAGGGGGGAGGGGGAAAGAAAGGCAAAATTCGCACTGGAGTCACCGGCGTTGGGGTTTCCAACAGCCTGCCCCCCCCCCGAGCGCATTTGGGGGGGCGTCCTTTCCAACGAGCCAGCCACGCCTTCTGGTTCTTCTGTGCGCTCGGATTCCTACCTCGCCTCCCACCCCGTGGTTTGCAATCTCCGCCCGGCGGCCGCCTCCCGCCTATGGCCGCGGGAAGTAGCGGCGCACAGACCGGGGCGGTGGGGAAGCCCAAAGCCGGCCTTCCACTCCGGCTGGAGAAGCTGCCTCGGCAAGCCAAGCCAAAGCCGGAGCCCGGACGGCGATCCGCTTAAACAAAAAAAAAAAGCACCGAGATCTGCAATAAAAAGAAGCGGCGGCGGCGGCGGCTGCGAAGCGACTGGAAAAAGACCGCGGCGGCGGCAGCGACTCGCCCACCCCGCCTCCTCCTCCTCCACCTCCGCCTCCTCTTCTCTCTCTCTCTCTCTTCCCTCGCTTACAATTGGCAACGTCGTCTCGACCAATCAGCGCTCGAGCCGGCTCCGGGCAACGTTCCATTTTGGAATGTTGACACAGCGCGCCAGCCAATGGCGGAGCAGCGGGGATGATTTTCACTTTTTTTTTTAATTCTTTTTTTTTTTTTTGTAGCAACCCGACAGCCGCCGCCGCCGCCGCTCGCTCGCTCCAGCTCCGAGGGGGCGGGACAGGCGAGGAAGGGGGGGGGGGCGTGGCTCGGCGGGGAAGCGCCGCTCGCTGGAGGGAAAGTCTCGGCGGCGGCGGCGGCGGCGTGCAGGGCTTCACCCTGCACCGATCTTGCCCCTCTCCGGGCCCCGGGGGGGTGGCCCGGCGCCCCGCCGCTCAGCGAGCCGGCCGGCCCCCGCAAGCATGGAAACCCACAAGCCGCGGCTTTTCAAACGCGCCGCTTCTCCGGGCGGCCGGATTTGCTCCCCGCCGCCGGGCTTGACGTCAGCGGGCCCCTGCTGCCCTGACAGCAGCCCCCCGACCGCCGCCGCCGCCCCCGCCGCCGCTTTGTGCTGCGGGGTGGCGGCCGCTTGCAAACCGATCGCCTCCGCTTCGCCCGGCCCTTCGGCAGCCCCGCCGGGCAACGCCGTTTACACGGTGCTGGTGGAAGATCCGGCGTCGCTCCGGAGGAGGAGAGCCCGTCGCAGGAGCTGCGAGGACGGCGCCGGCCGGAGATCCGCCGCCGCCTCGGCCGCCGCCACCGCCGGCCGTGGCGGCTGCTGCTGCGCCCGAAGCAAAGTCCAGCTTTTGCAAAAGGTAGGAAAGACGCCCGTCCCTCCGTCCGCCCGTCCGGCCTTGGCTGTCGGCGGGGCCGGAGGAGAGAGAAGGAGCGGGGTGGTGGGTGGGTGTGTCCCTCGGGCCGGGCCTGCTACGAAGCTTGACAAGGCGGCGGAGTTGCGACTTGCAACGGGGAAGCCCGCCGGGTGCCCCCCCCTTCTCCTTTCCACACACCCTCCTCGAGGGGTCGGGCTGGTTACGGGGGGGGGGGAGAAGCAAGTGGGAGGGGGCTTCGGGGAGGGGGGCTCAGGGGAGGAGTGGGGGGGGAAGGCTCCTCTCCCGCTTTGCAGAGCCGGGCGGGGACTTTGCGGGGGCGGGAAGGGGGCCCGTCGATCCTATTGCAGGAGAGCCCCCTCCTCCCCCGGCCAGCCTTTCCTTCCAGCCCCCGAAGAAAGGCGGACGGGGCGGAGGGAAAGGACTGGGACTTGGGGGGGGGGGTGGAGGGGGCTGCTGCACTCCTTGCCCCCCCCCCCTTTTTGCAAGCAGCCGTGACTTCCCAAAGTGCCGGCTTTGGATAACACGGGGGGGGGGGGACCCGTTTGGATTGCGTTGCGCTGCCCCGTCGGCTCCAATCCCGCAGCCAAAAGGAGCGCCCCGATGGAGAGTCTCCAAACTGAGACGGCTGGGAATCGACCCGCAGGCTCCCTCCGCTTTAGGGGTGCTAGTGGCGCCCGCGGGCCCCTGGGTTGCCGATGGGGCTGCCGCTTAGCCGGGACCCTCGCTGGGGGCTTCGGCGGGGCGGGCGGGGACCGGCCTGGGCGAAAAGATGGCGCCCTCCCGGCTGCAGCGACGGCAGCGGCTGCTTGGGCTGCGAGGAAAAGTTTGACCCGAAGGGAGGGGACTGCGAAAGGGGGCCGGGACTTGGCCAGCCGCCGCGGGGCCGCCTTCTCTCGCTCCGCCCGGCTTTGGCGGGGCTCGGAGCTCCGCTGCGCTGCGTTGCTTTGCGCTGCTCGGCCGGAGGCTCATCAATCACTCACCGCGGGCGCCCGGTCGGCGGGGTCGACCGACCGGCCGGCCCCGAAGGTGGGTCCCCGCCCCGGGTGGAAGGCTCTGCCGCCGCCCTCCGTCCTCGCAGCTCGGGCGGGCCGCGTTCTCACGTGGGCCGGGCGGGGCGTTCAGGGGGGGATCCCGCCCCGCTGACCCCGGGGAAGAGATCCACTGGATCCCCCGGCATTGCGAGGCGACCGCGATCCCCGGCGTTGCGGGGCGGAAGGAAGACCCGAGTCGTTCTCCCGTTCTCACGATCTGGGTTGGCTTCCAAAGCGGGAAGCGTTGGCTGGGACGGGGGTGCCAAGTTGATGCCCTCCGCTCGCCCAGCAAGGAGGAGGGCGGCGAGCGCTTCTCTGTCCCAGCCGGTCGGGGAAATCCTGATTTTTCTGCATAGATTAGACTCTAGAGCCGAGGGTCATGAGGACTAGAAACTTTGCTAGAAACGGGCCGGCGTTTGTGGCGAAGATCCGGCTTCTCCCTAGCGAGACGGGCGGCCTATAAATGCAATTAAATAAATAAATTTGGGGACTTTTAGAGGCAAAGGATGGAAGCCCGTTTTAGATTTGAGTCGTTCTGATTTTTTTCTCCCTAAAATATCCAGGTAAAACCAAAGAAGGCTCAAACAAGCTTGGGGGGGGGGGCGAGAGGAGGGGTTGGACTAGATGACCTACAAGGTCCCTTCCAAGGCTGCAATCTGTAAAGTGAAAATCAAACAATTCAGATTTGATTGACAGCTTTGGATAATCCATTCCAAAAGGGACCACAAGCCAGGAAGGACAGGAATTGGAAAAAGGGATGGGGAAATCCGACCCGGTTCTCTCACACCAAAGGGTTCAGGATGATGGTTTTTGCACGGGAGGGGAACATGGTGGCCCATGCCAGGCGTGACGGTGGTTACTACGGTAATTGCAAAGGAGGAAGCTACACCTGTAGGATTTCTGCCATCCAGAAATGGTGACCATTATCGTGCCAAGAATTCAGGAGTGCATGACTTGAATACAAGACAGATGGATTTGTTTGGGTGGGGAGCAGGTGGGCCGTACCTCTTGCAGGTGACCACAGGCAAGGTCCAATCTTAGCTTGTCCTGTTCCCCCCCCCCTTTTTTTTTCGGCAAAGGACCAACCGGAACTGACTTTGCAGGACAAGCTTATCTTAATTCCTGACATTATCCTTTTCTTGGATTTGTATAATAAATACCTTCGTTCCAAAGACAACCTGGCCAACAATATGCAATACTCCTTCCTGTTTTCCTCACAACAACAACCCTGTGAGGTGGGCTTGGCTGAGATGAGAGTGGGGAACTGGCCCAAAGTCACTCAGATAGCTTACATGCCTAAGGCGGGACTAGAACTCACCGTCTCCTGGTGATTGGCCCAAAGACACCCAGATGGCTTTCATGCCTAAGGCGGGACTAGAACTCACCATCTCCTGGTGATTGGCCCAAAGACACCCAGCTGGCTTTCATGCCTAAGGCGGGACTAGAACTCACAGTCTCCTGGTGATTGGCCCAAAGACACCCAGATGGCTTTCATGCCTAAGGCGGGACTAGAACTCACAGTCTCCTGGTGATTGGCCCAAAGTCACCCAGCTGGCTTTCATGCCTAAGGCAGGACTAGAACTCACAGTCTCCTGGTGATTGGCCCAAAGTCACACAGACAGCTTTCATGCTTAAGGCGGAACTAGAACTTATTTTCTCCTTTTTATTGGTCCAAAGTTACCGAGTCAGCTTTTAAGCCTAAGGCAGGACTCGAACTCACTACTTTCCAGTTTTGAAGCTGGTGCCTTAACCACTTAACCACACTCAATGTGAAACAAATTGGATTAAAAAGAAAGCCTTTTTACGCGTGGGATGAATGCAGATGCTGAGTTATCTCCCTATGTGGCTTATGTATTTTGTGTGAATATTGCTGTTGTGTTCCCTTGTTTGCCTCATTTATGCAAAGATAAACTTGGTTGATTCCTGTGTTTTTTTATAGCATCCAGGACTTGGAATTAAAATAGACATGAAATGACACCCTAATATTGTGCTTGTCTCTTTTTTCCCTTGTTCCTCCTTTTTCTCTTTAATTTCTCCAATGAATTCATTTTTTATTTGCAATTATTTATTAAATTTATATATTTGTATCTATATTAGCTGTGAAAGGCTGAAGGACAAAGTCTATTCCAGGGTTCCAAGATCCCTTCCTGACCATTCATCTATCCCCAAGAATCCTTCAAAATGTACCCTAAAATTTGCAGTTGAAAACAATAGAAAACACTTTAATTGGTGGGTGCTAATTGCATTAGCTCTGCTAGGTGGCAGCACATGGTCAAGCTTGGGAAGCTAAGCAGGGCCACACCTGGTTAGTAATTGGAGGAGAGATCTAGAAGAGACCTAACAGGGAATATCAGAATCTTTGAAAAGTTAAAAAACAGTTTTGGAGGAAGACTATGGTAATTCCATATTGTGGCCAAAGCAATTCCATGACATATAGGTGTTATTTATTTTATTATTTTTATTTATTAAATTTTTATCTCACCTTTATTATTTTATAAGTAACTCACCGCCAAACATGAAGAATGCTCTCTCCTCCTCCTCCTCCTTTTTTCCCCCACAGCAACAGTCCTGTGAGATGGGTTCAGCTGAGAGAGACAGATTGGCTCAAAGTCACCCATCTGGCTTTCATGCCTAAAGTGGGACTAGAACTCACTGTCTCCTGGTGATTGGCCCAAAGTTACCCAATAGGCTTTCATGCCTATGGTGGGACTAGAACTCACCATCTCCTGGTGATTGGGCCAAAGTCACCCAGCCGGCTTTCATGCCTAAGGTGGGACTAGAACTCACCGTCTCCTGGTGATTGGCCCAAAGTCACCCAGCCGGCTTTCATGCCTAAGGTGGGACTAGAACTCACCGTCTCCTGGTGATTGGGCCAAAGTCACCCAGCCGGCTTTCATGCCTAAGGTGGGACTAGAACTCACCGTCTCCTGGTGATTGGCCCAAAGTCACCCAGCCGGCTTTCATGCCTAAGGTGGGACTAGAACTCACCATCTCCTGGTGATTGGGCCAAAGTCACCCAGCCGGCTTTCATGCCTAAGGTGGGACTAGAACTCACCGTCTCCTGGTGATTGGCCCAAAGTCACCCAGCCGGCTTTCATGCCTAAGGTGGGACTAGAACTCACCATCTCTTGGTGATTGGCCCAAAGTTATCCAATAGGCTTTCATGCCTAAGGTGGGACTAGAACTCACCGTCTCCTGGTGATTGGCCCAAAGTCACCCATCTGGCTTTCATGCCTAAGGTGGGACTAGAACTCACCGTCTCCTGGTGATTGGCCCAAAGTTACCCAATAGGCTTTCATGCCTAAGGTGGGACTAGAACTCACCGTCTCCTGGTGATTGGCCCAAAGTTACCCAATAGGCTTTCATGCCTAAGGTGGGACTAGAACTCACCGTCTCCTGGTGATTGGCCCAAAGTCACCCAATTGGCTTTCATGCCTAAAGTGGGACTAGAATGGTGATTCTCCCAAAGTCACCCAGCTGCTTTCATGCCTAAAGCAGAATTAGAATTCAGTGTCTCCTGGTGATTGGCCCAAAGTCACCCAGCCTGCTTTCATGCTGATGGCGGCACTAGAACTCACCGTCTCCTGGTTTCTAGGCCATCGCCATAACCACTCCACCAAACTGGGCATTTACAGTTACTCCTAAGCCCGTCTCCAAAAAGAAAAAGAAAAAACCCCAACTAACTAGGTTTGTACCTAGTTAGTCCTTGATGAAGAGTCCACTAGGAAATTTCAAAGTGAGAAGTCAACGCATAATCCCATGAGAAAATGACGGCGAACTCCTTTTATAACCGTAGCCAAGAAAATGAGCTCAATTCTTGGAGCGAGCTTTAATATTTGTAAATTATATCGGCGTTCATCGATGCATCTTAATTTCGATTGAGCTTGGTTTAATTTTTGTCCTGGCCTTGCTGATTCAGGGCCGTGCGAAAATCCCTGGCAATTTTTTCTGTACAGTTGTAGGAAGACCAGAAAAAAAAAAAAGGGACCCCTCCACCCCCACCCCAGTTCTTCGGATTGTTGCATGTCCCGGCAGGCTGTGCAAAAGATCTCACAAGTCTTGCCCTGTGCAGCCATCTTTAATGGGAGTTTGTCCAGCATAAGTTGTGGCAGGCTGCGTGTTGTTTCTCAGCCTGATGTGGGGTGCAGATTTCCCGTGCCGGAGCTGAGGAATTACACTCCATGTTCCAACTTGCTTATCGCTAGCCTTCCCGGAGTCTGAATTTCAGTTGGCGCGGGGGCGAGCGTGCGCACTGCTCCTGTGTCTACACCTGCTGTGTTTATCTAAGATAAAGGCTGGGGACTCTGCAGCCCTTTTGGGGAGAGGTTCAGGGCTGGCTGGATTTGCAGGATTACAAGCCCCATAATGAGTCCTCCCGGGTGGGTGAGTGGAAATAAGGGAACTTTTAGGAAACAAAGAATTCCGTTGGATCGAGAGCGAAGCGGGTTCTTCCCTCCCGTTACTCGCATGTCAGCCTTGTGCAATTCCACAATTTTCACAGCTGGAGTTTGGGGGAGCTGTTGGAGCTCCCTAAAGGAGGTCCATCCGGTGGGCCCAAGAAGAAGGGCCTTCTCTGTGGTGGCTCCCTCATCCCTTCAGAAATAAGAGAATAGAATAATAGAATAATGTTTATTTATTTATTTGTTTGTTTATTAAATTTATATTCCGCCCTACTCCCAGAGGGACTCTGGGCGGTGAACAGCCCAAATAAAATACCAGTTTCATACAAAAGTTAAAAGCTATTAAAATAAATTAAACAATTAAGGCTCAAAAAATTTAAAACATTTAATTTGTATAAACATTTTAAAAACCCAATTTAAAAGGAGAGTCAGCCAGTTTGTTTGTTTGATCATATTTCTATACTGCCCTTCTCCCGGAGCACTCAGAGCGGCGTACAGCCAGAGAAAAACACAAAACCACAAACATCATAAAATTTAAAATTCTAAAATGGTTAAATCGTTTGGCCGAATTTAATTTTAAAAACCCGGATTGAAAACACCTCATTATAAATCCATTTCAATAGTCAGGCCAGCCTGCTGAAACAGCGGGGTCTTGAGGGCACGGTGAAAAGTACGGAGGTTGGGGATTTTATGAATCTCCGGGGGCAGTTCGTTCCAAAGGGCGGGAGCCCTCAAAGAGAAGACCCTCCTCCTGGGGGTGGGGGGGCCGCCAGTCGACATAATTTGACGGACGGCACCCTGAGGAGTCCCTCTCTGTGAGTTAGTTGTTCTAACAGTCAGGAAGTTTCTCCTTAGTTGTTCTTCTCTCCTTGATTAGTTTCCACCCATTGCTTCTTCTCCTGCCTTCAGGTGTTTGGAGAATAGCTTGACTCCCTCTTCTTTGGGGCAGCCCCTGAGATATTGGAAGACTGCTATCATGTCACTCCTAGTCCTTCTTTTCATTAAACTCAGTTCCAGCAATTGTTCTTCCTATGTTTTAGCCTCCAGTCCCCTAATCCTCTTGGTTGCTCTTCTCTGCACTCTTTCTAGAGTCTCAAGATCTTTTTTACATCGTGGCGACCAAAACTGAATGCAAATATTCCAAGTGTGGCCTTACTAAGGCATTACAAAGTGGTATTAACACTTCACGTGACCTTGAGTCTATCCCTTTGTTAATGGAGCCCAGGACTGTGTTGGTTTTTTTGGTAGCTGCAGCAAAGGGCTGGCTCAGATTTAAGCGATTGTCTACTAGGACTCTCTAGTGAGATTCTCAGTCATCCAGGTCACAATTGTCTCGCAGGTGCTTTTTCCAGAGGTAACTGGACTTCCTTGTTTTTTCTTTGAAGGCGTTTCGCTTCTCATCCAAGAAGCTTCTTCAGCTCTGACTGGATGGTGGGGAAGGGAAGGATTGATACGCCTTGCAGATCTCCAAGTGGCCTCAACGACCCACTTAAAGGATGCAAATGACTGACCGTCTGCAAGGAGTATCAATCCTTCCATTCCACCTAAAGGCCGGACAAGGAATAATGGATGGAAACTGAACAAGGAGAGATTCAACCTGGAGATACGGAGAAATTTTCTGACAGTGAGAACAATGAATCAGTGGAACGACTTGCCACCAGAAGTTCCGAAGGCTCCAACACTGGAAGTTTTTAAGAAGAGGTTGGATAACCCTTTGTCTGAAGTGGTGGAGGGTTTCCTGCCTCAGCAGGGGGTTGGACTAGATGACCTCCAAGGTCCCTTCCAACTCAGTTACTCTAGGTTTCATGTTTATTGCTGGGTGTAGATTGGTTTTGTGCTGGGTGTAGATTGGTTTTTTTTTTTTAGAGCTATCTGTGAATTTTGTTATTCAAGTTGATATGGCTTTATCTGTTTTAAGACGACACTTCGTTCTTTCGGGAGATGTGAATTATTTTGAACCGCCAAAGTCATGCAGTTGAGATCGGGGTCTACAGCCATTGAGGCAAAAAAGAAAAAAAGAAAATATGCCGTTGGACCCGAAAGGACCCCTTGCCCTAAATGTCTTCAACTCTTCCTTGCAGAGTTCCCATCATTGTAATGGCAAAGCGTTCCCAGCAGAGTTGGAGCCGGCGAACGGCCACCTGAGGCTCACCTCGAATCCTGTAGTGCTAAACCAGCGGGTGGAAGACGTGGCGGCTCTGCGGCTCCTGGATGAGACCCCCCTGCACCATTCAGCCTACATCCCGGTGCCCCGGCAGAGGTATGAGGTGTGGGACTACCATTCGTACTGGCAGTTTCTCTCCTCTCTCCTCTCCTCTCCTCTCCTCTCCTCCCTCCTTCCTCCCTCCCTCCCTCCCTTCCTGATCAATCCCCTCTCCTCCCTTCCTTTCCCTTCCCTTCCCCTCCTTCCCTCTCTTCCTTCCTGATCAACCTTTTCTCCCCTCCCCTCCCTTCCTCTGTGCCTCCTCACTCCCTCCCTCCCTCCTTCTTTCCTTCCTTTCTCCCTCCCTCTCTGCCTCTCTTCCTGATCAATCCCCTCCTCCCTTCCCTTCCCCCTCCCTCCCTCCCTTCCTGATCAATCCCCTCTCCTCCCTTCCTTTCCCTTCCCTTCCCCTCCTTCCCTCTCTTCCTTCCTGATCAACCTTTTCTCCCCTCCCCTCCCTTCCTCTGTGCCTCCTTACTCCCTCCCTCCCTCCTTCTTTCCTTCCTTTCTCCCTCCCTCTCTGCCTCTCTTCCTGATCAATCCCCTCCTCCCTTCTCTTCCCCACCCCTCTCTCCCTCCCTCCCTTCCTGATCAACCTTTTCTCCTTTCCTCTCACCTCCTTTCCTCTGTCCTTCCCTCCCTTCTAGGGGCGAAATCCAAAATTTTTCCCTACCGGTTCTGTGGGCGCGGCTTGGAGGGTGTGGCAGGGTAAGGATATTGCAAAAATCTCCGTTCCCACCCCACTCTGGGGTCAGCCAGAGGTGGTATTTGCCGGTTCTCTGAACTACTCAAAATTTCCGCTACCAGTTCTCCAGAACCTGTCAGAGCCTGTTGGATTTCATCCTTGCTCCCTTCTCTACCTCCCTCCCTCCCTCCTTTCCTTTCTTCCTTCCTCCATCCCTCTCTTCCTTGCTGATCAACCTTCTCTCCTCTCCCCTCCCTTCTCCTCTCTGCTTCTTTTCTTTCCTTTCCTTTCCTTTCCTTTCCTTTCCTTCTTTCCTTTCCTTTCCTTTCCTTTCCTTCCCTTCCCTTCCCTTCCCTTCCCTTCCCTTCCCTTCCCTTCCCTTCTCTTCTCTTCTCTTCTCTTCTCTTCTCTTCTCTTCTCTTTTCTCTTCTCTTCTTCATCTCATGCACTTGCATTACTTTTGAAGAGAAAATAAACCCAGTGGTTGTGGGTGCTAGTTGGAAGCCTTAATGGGATACTCCTGAATGCTGGAGGTTTTTCTTTAAAGCTGTGCTTCTCAACTTCGGCTGCTTTAAAATGTGCGGATTTCCAATCCCAGAATTCCCCAGCCATCATGCAGTTGCCGTGTGAAAACATCTAAGGAACGATTAACCGGTGGAACAACCTGCCTCCAGAAGTTATGGGTGCTTCATTACTTTTTTGCTTCATCACTGGGCAGCCAAATAGGGTTTCCTGCTTGAGCAGGAGAATGGACTAGAAGACCTCTAGGGTTCCTTCCGACTCTGTTATTCTGTTATTTTGGACCCCTTCCCTTCTTCACTCCCCAAGGTGAATCTTTGAACACAGGTAGTCCATTTAGTAGGGATGCGGTGGCTCAGTGGCTAAGACGCTGAGCTTATCGATCGAAAGGTCGGCAGTTCAGCGGTTCGAGTCCCTAGTGCCGCGTAACGGGGTGAGCTCCCGTGACTTGTCCCAGCTTCTGCCAACCTAGCCGTTCGAAAGCCCGTAAAAAATGCAAGTAGAAAAATAGGGACCACCTTTGGTGGGAAGGGAACAGCGTTCTGTGCGCCTTTGGCGTTGAGTCATGCCGGCCACATGACCACGGAGACGTCTTCGGACAGCGCTGGCTCTTCAGCTTTGAAACGGAGATGAGCACCACCCCCTAGAGTCAGGAACGACTAGCACATATGTGCGAGGGGAACGTTTACCTTTATAGTCCATTCAGCAACCATTCAAAGTTATCCTGGGACTGCAAAAAAGTGACTTAAAATCATTTTCGGCACTTCTGTCCTTCGCAGCATCCCTATGGTCATGTGATCAGAATTTGGGTGCTTGGCCAGCAGTGGCCAAAATTGTGGAAACCTTTTGGGAAAAGTGTATTTACTAAAACTAGCTAATAACACCCCTCCCCCCTTTTTTTGGAGTAGTACCCTAAAATTATATATCAATGGAAAGATAATTTAATCAAGAACGTAATGCAATAACTTCCATGCAGGATTTGCTATTAGAATAGCAGTATAAAGAAGAAAAGTGAAACACGTAGAAAAAAATGAGATCTACAAAAATTATCAACCTAGAAAAAACGAGATATCCAAAAATGATCCCCATGTCAGTTAATCCTTAGTTGGGTAACTTTTAGCATGAATGACAGCCTTACAACGTCTTCCCATGGAAGTCTTTGAGTTCTGCAGCTGTTCTAATGTGAAACCAAGATTGAATGATGGCTTCTATTAACTGGGTTTTATTGCTGGGTTGCTTCTGACTAACAAGTTTCTTTAGTCGGCTCCATAGATTTTTCAGTTGGGTTTTATTTATTATTTATTTATTATTTAGACTTATATACTGCCCTTCTCCTTGCGGACTCAGGGCGGTGAACAGCCAAATAAAAACAAAGTACACAAAAGTTAAAATATTATAAAAAGAGCAAATATAAATTTAGCTGATGATTAAAACAAAATTAATTTAAAATAGATATCAAACTCTAAAAACTCTAAAAAATTTAGCAGGGATCAGGCCAAGGTCTGGGCTATTCCCAGGCCATTCCAGCAGTGGAATAGGATTATCTTGAAACTCCCCCCAAAAAGTGATGTTATTAGCCATCAAACCTCAAAAATACCCTTTGCCCAAAAGGTTCCCACAATTTTGGCCACTGCTAAATTTATGACGGTTGCCAAGCCCTGGGCTCGTGCGATATCCTTTTTGGAAGTGGGGAAGCCGGATTCCCTTAAGAACTGGGTTACTAGCATAACAGCTGCACGGATTCACTTTGCAACTGTGGCCAGAAAGGTCGTAAAACGGGGCCAAGCCCAGTTAGCAACTGTCTGGCTTAGCAACAGAAAATTTGGGCTCACTTGTGGTCGTCAAGGCGAGGACTGCCTGTATAATCATTGAGTGGGCTTTGCTCCGCTGAGGCGCTCGAGCCGTTAACGGAAGGCTCTGTCAGGCCGTTACTGTAGGCAGCGCATTTGATGGATTCCTACGTTTTAACGGATGAAACGTGACAATCCCGGGTTGCAATTTGAACGTTGCTTTGGGTCTGCGTGTGGCATGAGATTAATGCATCCGGTTGGCTAGAAATGGGAAGGCATGAGATAGACATAGGGGCAGATGAAATCTTTAGATTAAGGGTCAGCAACCTGAAGCTCCGGAGCTGCATGCGGCTCTTCGGGTTCTCTGCTGGGGCTCCCTATCAGCTGATTCCACCACTGGCTGGCTCCACCCCTCACCCTCCCAATCACTCCTTGTCTGGCCTGAGAAGCTAAGAGCGACGGCTCTTAATTAAATATCCTTGAGTTATGGCCACAATTGTGCCCCAAATTTCTGTGGCTAAGTGAGACATTTATTAAGGAACACAGAGCGGGAGGGAGCCCATTAAATGGCTCGTGTGATGTGTTGCCGTGAGGCGTGGCGGGGGGGGGGTTATTTTATGATATATGATTCTCTCTTATTCGTTTTATTGGTTTTCATATGATGTTTTTATATTCTTGTAAGCCGCCTTGAGTCGCCTATTGTATGAATAGGCGGAAATATACATCTGATAGATAGATAGATAGATAGATAGATAGATAGATAGATAGATAGATAGATAGATAGATAGATAGATAGATAGATAGATGGCATGTATAGATAGATAGATAGATAGATAGATAGATAGATAGATAGATAGATAGATAGATAGATAGATAGATAGATAGATAGATGATAGATAGATAGATAGATATAGATAGATGATAAATAAATAAATAAATAAATAAATAATTTTGCCCCATTTTAGGACCATTGTTGCTGCAATTGTTAAGTGAATCACATGGGTTGTTAATGGCTTCCCCGTTGATTTTGCGTATCCAAAAGTCACCAAAGGGGATCATATGACCCCGGGACACTGCGACCGTCATAAATATGAGTCAATTGCCAAATTTTGGTCACGTGACCGTGTGGATGCTGCAACGGTTGTAAGCGTGAAAAATTGATCGTAAATCTTTTTTTTTTCAGGGCCCAAATTCGTTGTAACTTAGAATGGTCCCTAAACAAACTCTCGTAACTTGAGGACTCCCTGCATAAGGTCCTCTGACTCCAGATGATTCTGGATGGCAATCAGTAAAATAAAACAAGAATACAAGTAGTCCTCTACTTACAGCAGTCTGTTTAGTGGCCGTTCAGAGTTACAACGGCACTGAAAAAAGTGACTTACGACCGTTTTTCAAGCCTAGGACCGTTGCAGCGTCCCCATGGTCACGTGATCAGAATTGGAAGGCCTAGCCACTGGCTTGTAGTTATGACCGTCGCGGTGTTCCAGGGATATATGATTCCCTTTTTGCGACCTTCTGACAAGCAAAGTCCATGGGAAAGCCAGATTCACTTAACAATGGTGTTCCTAACTTAATAACTGCAGGGATCCGCTTAAGAACGGTGGTAAGAGTGGTCGTAGAGTGGGGCGCCACTCGCTTAACAACTGTCTCGCTTAGCAACGGAGATGATGGGCTCAAGCGTGGCCGTAAGCCGAGGACCACCTATCAAAGCAATTAATCAGAAAAAAATACAGTGCTTAATTTTAAAGCAGCGTTTCTCAGTCTTAGAAACTTTCAGTGGTGTGCACTTCAACTCCCAGAATTCCGCAGCCAGCATGGTGGACTTCTACTCCCAGAATTCCCCAGCCTGCTTAATGGAATTCAACTCCCAGAATTCCCCAGCCTGCATGGTGGAATTCAACTCTCAGACTTCCTCAGCCAGTATCTTCAACTTCAGTACCCAGAATTCCCCAATCAGCTTGCTGGGCTTCAACTCCCAGAATTCCCCAGCCACCTTGGTGGGCTTCAACTCCCAGAATTCCCCAGCCACCTTGGTGGGCTTCAACTCCCAGAATTCCCCAGCCAGCATGGTGGGCTTTAACTCCCAGAATTCCCCAGCCACCTTGGTGGGCTTCAATTCCCAGAATTCCCCAGCCACCTTGGTGGACTTCTACTCCCAGAATTCCCCAGCCAGCATGGTGGGCTTCAACTCCCAGAATTCCCCGTTCACCTTGGTGGGCTTCAACTCCCAGAATTCCCCAGCCAGCATGGTGGACTTTAACTCCCAGAATTCCCCAGCCACCTCGGTGGGCTTTACTCCCAGAATTCCCCAGCCACCTTAGTGGACTTCAACTCCCAGAATTCCCCAGCCACCTTGGTGGACTTCTACTCCCAGAATTCCCCAGCCACCTTAGTGGGCTTCAACTCCCAGAATTCCCCAGCCAGCATGGTGGGCTTCAACTCCCAGAATTCCCCAGCCACCTTGGTGGATTTGAACTCCCAGAATTCCCTAGAAACCTTGGCCAGAATTCCCTAGCCAGCATGAATTGAAGTCCCCCGAGTTGAAATTCCCAACTTTGAGAAACACTGAATTAGCGACTTGTAGCCAAGGTAAGACACGGGTGCAAATGCCTCCGTTCTTGCATACCGGTCCCTCCCAATTCCAGAGCGGCTGGCTGGTTGTTGCGTTGTGTCTTTTTGTGCGTCTGCCATGGCTCCGTTGCTCTCAGCCAATGTGCTGCACGCCGGCTGCACACTTCACAACTGCACCCGGCTAAAAATAAGCCATCAGTCAAGAGGCCAATTTATGCGTGTTTAATCTTCTTAGATTACCAGTGCGAAGGGCGCTGCATTAAAAGCCCGTCTGATCGGCTTGACATAAACCGGCAGAGGGAGAAAAAGAAAAAAGAAAAGAAAACACAATTCTTTTGCGCTGGAGAAATGAAGCTGAAGAGTGATCAAAGGCAGTGTCGCCTAATGGAAAGAGGAACCCGAGTCCTTCTTTCCGCACCGGGATAAAGGAGAAAATGTCAGCTTTGCTTGCAAAACTACAGCTCATCTCGCTTTACAACAATTCGCTTAGTGACTCTTCATACCGTAGTTACACCGGCACTGAAAAAATCGACTTACGACCATTTTTCACAGTTACCTTTCCAGCATCCCGATGGTCCCGTGATCCAAATTCAGATCCTTGACAGCTGACTCACATTTATGACCGTTGCCTGTCTCCCAAGGTCACGCGATCCCCTTTTGCGACCATCGGACCAAGCCAAGTCAGTAGGGAAGCCAGATTCACTTAACAACGGGGTTACTAACCTAGCAACTGGTGGGGGGGGGGGTTCACTGAACAGCTGTGGCAGGAAAGGTCGTCAAATGGGGCAAAATGGACTCGGCGAATGCCTCACTTAACGACGGAAATTATGGGCTCGGTTGTGGTCGTAAGTCGAGGACTGCCTGTATTTGCTGCTGTGTTGTAAATAGGGGGTTATTTTGAAGTTGCTGCTCTTTTTCTCATGAGGGGGGTAGGAAATCCCCAGAATTCCTGTGTCACATAGGGAATTCTGGGAGTTGAAGGCCCTGCCCTGTCTGGAGGGGGTTTCAGGTTGAGATGGCTGGTCTAGGATTGGCACCTCTAATGCACCTATGTCTCTAGTGCTGGATATACAGGTGGCCCTTGATTTATGACCGCAGTTGAACCCAAAAGTTTGCTAAGCCAAACAGTTTTAAGTGAGTTTTGTCTCTGTTTTACGGCCTTTTATTGCCACAGTTGTTAAGCAAATCACTGCACTTTGTTTGTTTGTTTGTTTTGTCGCATTTCTATGCCATCCAACTCCCAAGGGACTCTGTTGTTGTTAAATTCAAGGGCCTGGGGGCTCAGCAGACTAAAAGCACTGTGATTAACACCAGCTGTCTGCAATTACTGTAAGTTTGAATCTCACCAGGCTCAAGGTTGACTCAGCCTTCCATCCTTTCTAAGGTAGGTAAATTGAGGACCCAGTTTGTGGGGGCAATAAGCTACTTTGTATAAATATACAAAAGTATGAAGGCTATTGCTTAATGCACTGTAAGCCGCCCTGAGTCTCCGGAGAAGGGCGGCATATAAATCAAATTAAAAAAAAAAAGTTAGTCACCCAGTTGCTTCCCGTCAACTTTGCTCATCAGAAGGTCACAGAATGGGATTGTGTGATCCCGGGACCCTGCGACCGTCATAAATAACATGCCAGTTGCCGAGCCTCTGAATTTCAATCTCGTGACCACCGGGTTGCAACCATCGTAAGCGTAAAGAACATAAGTCGTACGTCGCTTTTTTTAGAGTCGTCGTAACGTTGGGCGATCCCTAAATAATTTTTGGGGGGTAAGTGCAGTGGTGGGTTTCAAATTTTTTTACTACCGATTCTGTGGGTGTGGCTTGGTGGGCGTGGCAGAGGAAAATCTCCATTCCCACCCCACTCCAGGGGAAGTTTACTGCAAAATCCCCATTCCTCCCAATCAGCTGGGACTCGGGAGGCAGAGAATAGATGAGGGCGGGGCCAGTCAGAATTTTTACTACGGGTTCTCCAAACTACTCAAAATTTCTTCTACCGGTTCTCCAGAACCGGTCAGAACTTGTTGAAACCTTACCTCTGGGTAAGTGGAAGGTCGCTCGTGCAATTTTTGGGGGAGAGATGGTGTTTATTTTGTGAGCGTTTTTTTTTTCCTGGTGTTATGTTGATGTAGGTTTGGGGCACTCATCCTCTCTTTCCACTTGAGTGGGTCTCTGTGTGTGTGTGTTTGTGTGTCAAAGTAACTTAGGGGGAGTTGTGCTGGGTGGGCCAGGTGAGCTCTCCCTACCTGTGCAGCTGGCAGGAGGTAAATACTGTATTTAATTAAAGGCATGCATTTTGTGAAGATTCAAAAGCAGATAGCTGGTTGTGCTTTCTGCGCAGGGTTGGGAGTGTGGGATTTTTAACAACTCTTGAGGAGGAAGCGAAAAGAGCCTTGAGATATTTTTGGGTCAAAGCAAAGGGGGTGGGGTGGGAGGCTTTTCCTTGGAGGAGGTTGCCTGCCCAGGTGGATGTGGGTGGCAATATGAATTCAGATCCTGCTCTGGATTCATATGGAATTTACAGTAGTGGCCAAAATTGTGGAAATCTTTTGGGAAAAAGTGTATTTTTGAGGTTTGATGGCTAATAACATCACTTTTCAGGGGGAGTTTCAAGATAATCCTATTCCACTGCTGGAATGGCCTGGGAATAGCCCAGACCTTCACTCAATTGAAAATCTATGGACCCGACTAAAGAAACTTGTTAGGCAGAAGCAACCCAGGAATAAAACCCAGTTAATAGAAGCAATCCTTCAATCTTGGTTTCACATTAGAACAGCTACAGAACTCAAAGACTTGATTCGCTCCATGGGAAGACGTTGTAAGGCCGTCATTCATGCTAAAGGTTCCCCAACTAAGGATTAACTGACACGGGGAGATCATTTTTGTATATCTTGTTTTTTCTACGTGTTTCCCCTTTTCTTCATTATACTGTAACTGCTATTCTAATAGCAAATCCTTCATCAAAGTTATTGCATTACATTCTTGATTAAATTATTTTTCCATTGATATATAATTTTATGCTAGTACTCAAAAAAAAGTGGTGCTATTTAGCTAGTTTTGGAAAATACACTTTTCCCAAAAGGTTTCCACAGTTTTGGCCACTACTTTACTGCTCCAAGTTTGGAGCTGATAATGAAATGTTTGTAAACAAAATCAGGAGGAATCCGATCGTCCCTTTCCTGACCAAGCAGTTTTATCAAAAGACATGAGCTTTTGTGCGTTACGGGTCGTCCTCGATTTACAACAGTCTGTTTAGTGACCGTTCGTAGTTATAACGGCCTTGAAAAAAGTGACTTGTGACCGTTTTTCACACTTAGGACCGTCGCATGATCCCCATGGTCAAAATTCAGATGCTTTGGCAACCGACTCATAGTTATGACGGTCGCAGTGTCCCGGGGTCGTGTGTTCCCTTTTGCGACCTTCTGACAAGCAGAGTCAAAGGGGGAAGCCAGATTCAGTTAACAACCGAGTTACCAACTGATCAGCTGGAGGGATTCACTTAACAACCGTGGCTGGAAAGATGGGGTAAAACTCAAGAAATTTAATTAATTTCACTTAACCGGAGAAATTTTGGGCTCAGTTGTGGTTGTATGTCGAGGACTACCTGTACTCTGAGATTGGCAGCCTGTTTGTCTTTCTCTCCTCTGGGTCTGGAACTCCTGAAGCCCCCGGCTTGGAAAAGAGGGAGGGAAAAAATTGGGAATTCTTCCTTTTGGGAGCAGCCAGAGGAAGTTAGCAGAAGCCTGCCACGGATTTTAACACCAGCGTGTCCCTCCCACCGGCAACGGCTTAGCCATTGGCTCTCCCGGCCTGGCGGAGGAGGCTTTGAGCCACGATCTGCCGCCTGTGTTTCCACCCAGCTGACCACGCCTGCCTTTGGAGGAGGAGGGGGGAAATGTTATATTTTTTTCCTCTTTTCAGTCGGTCACTGGAACCTCGGGAAGCTAAATGCTTCCAGGCTTCTGTGCATGACAGCCCGAGATTTAGAATGCCTGCTGCGTAGTACACATGTGCTTTGGCAGGCATGTGCATGCCACATTGTTCTCAAAAAAAACCCAACACACACCACCCTAAACCCCAAGTAAAAACAGTGCGCCAGGAGTCTGCAGATTGGGTGCCAGGCCGAGCAGAATCTCGTAAACAGCATAAATCACTCAGAAACGGCTGCATAATTGCACAATTTTAGTTCCCTTCGTTTGGGGGATTTTTTTTCTTTTTTTCTTTTCCCTTCCCCTACTCCCCTTTCCAAAACGCACTTTCAATTTTTTTTTTATTTTCTGGCTCTTGAATTGGCTACGATCTCTGGCTGCAAAAGCCGGAGAAGAATCCTAAAAGGGAACTTAACAGCCGGAGCGATCCAAGCTTCTAGTTCTCATCAATGAAGGCGCGAGGACTCTTCTGCGTTAGAGGAAGAGTCGGATCAACATGGAGCGGCAGAACGTTTAGTGCGGGGGTGTCAAACTCGGTGTTGTTGAGGGCCGCATCAGGGTTTTGTTTGACCTCGGGGGGGGGGAGAGCTTGGGGGGGGCATGGCCAGCTCGTCATCAGTCATGTCGGGGGCACCTGTGGTGGGCCAAGCGGTCTGCCAGCGAAAATGGGCTCCCAAGCTCCGTTTTCTGCTGTGACGGCAGCCGCGAGGCTGGGGGATTCTGGGAGTTGAAGTCCACCCATCTTCAAGCTACCATGGTTGAGAAACTCGGTTCTATAGGATGGTTGAATTATGCACCCAAATGTTGGTTTGTTTTCTACACCAAAAAGCAATCTCAGGAGTGGGGAGGAGATGTGTGTACAGCAGCTGTATCCAAACTGAATCCACTTTGCGTGAGTTATAGTTCCACCTTAGCCATGAAAATCAGCTAGGTGACTTTGAGCCAATCACCAGGAGACGGTGAGTTCTAGTTTTGCCTTGGGCATGTAACTTGGCTGGGTGACTTTGAGCCAATCACCAGGAGACAGTGAGTTCTAGTACCACCTTAGGCATGAAAGCCGGCTGGGTGACTTTGGGCCAATCTCCAGGAGACAGTGAGTTCTAATTCCGCCTTAGGCATGAAAGCCGGCTGGGTAACTTTGGACCAATCACCAGGAGACAGTGAGTTCTAGTTCTGCCTTAGGCATGTAAGCTGGCTGGGTGACTTTGAGCCAACCACAAGGAGACTGTGAATTCTAGTTCTGCCTTAGGCATGAAAGCTGGCTGGGTGACTTTGAGCCAATCACCAGAAGACGGTGAGTTCTAGTTCTGCCTTAGGCATGAAAGCTGGCTGGGTGACTTTGGGCCAATCACCAGGAGATAGTGAGTTCTAGTACTGCAATCTCCCTAATTGTCACTTTAACTTTTTGCAAATGGAGGTGATATCATTTTCGAGGTTTGAGGCAAAGGACAGCTGAGATAGAACTACAATAACACTAGGAAACACTGAAGGAAAACTGGCTGGGGAATTCTGGGAGTTGAAGTCCAGACATCTTCAAGTTGCTCAGGTTGAGTAACAAAAGGTTAATTAATACCATTTCAGGGAAGGGCTCCGTTCTACTTGGAATCCAGCAACGAAGCAATTTAATTTAATGAGCCGTGTGTCCGCCCTTCAAGGTAGACCAAGCTGGGGGACATTTCATGCTATCTTGCCATCTTACCATTCAGCACACGGGACTTCATTCTCCAGCAAGGGGAATATTGGCATTTTTTTTAAAGTTACCTGCCAAAACCTTTGGCAAAAATCTAATAACAATAGTAATACAGGTAGTATCAACTCACAACAGGTCATTGAGTGACCGTTCCGAGTTGCAACAGGGACTTACGACTGTGTTTCACACTTACGACCGTTGCAGCATCCCCGCGGTCACGTGATCCAAATTCAGACGCTTGGCAACTGACTCATACTTAACGACGGTCGCAGTGTCTGTGGTCGTGGGATCCCCCTTTGGTGACCTTCCGACAAGGCACGTCAATGCGGGAAGCCGGATTCGCTTTCACGACCGTGTTGCTAAAGTTAACAAACGCAGCGATTCACTTTAACAACCGTCATTTTTTTCAATTTCTGTTCGAACGGTTGCTAAACAAGCGGTTGTAAGTCGAGGACTACCTGTATAACTGCTGAGCCACCTAAGGGGCTTCCCATTTTTAGACAGGCCTTTTAAAAGTGTGTCAAAATGTAGAACCACTAAACCAGGGGTGTCAAACTCAAGACCCAGGGGCCGGATTCGGCCTGTAGGGTACTTAGATCTGACCCGATCTAAGATATCTTAGATTCTGGGAGTTGAAGTCCACCCATCTTTAAGCTTCCAAGGTTGAGAAACACTGCTATAGAAAGACTTCGGATTTTCAGGATACAGAAGGAAGCGGGGGAATTATTCATGTAGACTGATTTATGATAACGTTCTAAACCAAGTTTCTGCAAACTGCACTCCCCTTAATGCATCGTGCTTATAGAACTGATCGTCATTCAGCAATCCCAGGATTCCGGAGGTAGTTTTGTGGCTCGCGCTGAAGCAACAGAGTTGTCTAAACAAGCCATCATGGACCGGTTGGCACATTGCGTGAGTCTGCTGTGCCAAGAGGGTGCTTTGAAGCCGCATATCAGAGCTGGGCAGGGCCGGGCCCTGCTTCCAAAGAGGTGTTTAAGAATATTAATGGGATGGTATAACAGTGTTTCTCAACCCCGGCAGCTTTAGGAGGTGTGGACTTCAACTCCCAGAATTCCCCAGCCAGCAAAGGATTCTGGGAGTTGAAGTCCACAGAACTTCAGAGAAAAGAACTTGATTCTTTTCATGGTTTCACCTTTTTTTCCACCCCACAAGGGTTTGGTTTGGTTCCCTGCCTGTAAAGTACAACTAGTCCTTGACTTACGACCAGACTATGCCCTGCTAAGCAAAGTGGTTGTTAAGTGAATCGTGCCCAATTAGGACCTTTTTGTCCATGTTTGTTAAGCGAATCTACCGTAGTTACAGTGGCCATTAAGCAAATCCGACTGCCTAACCAGAAAGCAGTTCAAAAACAATGATGGAAAGGAGAGTGCGCGTCTCGGAGAAGGTAGCCTGGATAGCTCAGCAGACTAAAGCATTGTGATTAACTCCAGCTGTCTGCAATTACTGTAAGTTCGAATCTCCCCAGGTTGACTCAGCCTTCCATCCTTTCTAAGGGAGGTCAATTGAGGACCCAGTTTGTGCGGGCAATAAGCTGACTTTGTATAAATATACAAAAGTATGAAGGCTATTGCTTAACGCACTGTAAGCCGCCCTGAGTCTCCGGAGAAGGGCGGCATATAAATCAAATTAAAAAAAATTTTTTTTTGCATGAGAGGATAAGCCTGTTTTGAGTATAAAATTGGTTGTGTGAGTTGTCTTTGGAAGCAAGAAATAAAAAATGAACCTGAGGTTTGCAGATACCAGGATGCAGAATAGCAGAGTCGAAGGAACCTACACCAGACAAATGGTTGTCCAGTCCAGTGGTGAAATCTGAACTGGTTTGCCACTGGTTTGCTGGCGGCACATCATCACTGCGCTCCATGCATTGTGCGCCATGCACTGCACATCAAATGCACACACATGCATAGGCAGTATTGCGCCAAAAGGAGGCTTGGGAAGGTAAGTAGACCAGCAAGGGCAGGGGATCAGCTGTGCCGCGTGATTAGATTCACTAGAAAGCAGAGTTTCTAGCAATTTTAAATCGCGTGGCACAGCTGATCATTGGAAATACCGCTTTGTCTGTTTTTCTGTTTTTCTGTTTATTTGGTACAGCAGTAGCTAGGTTGAACGTTCTACCTAGAGGATTACAAAATACCTTTGTAGTTGGATCTTACAAATATAAAGTCACTTGGGGAGATTTTTATATGGAGAAATGTTTTTTGCTGATGGGGGCAGCGGAAATACGAAGTTTATAAAAACTATGTTGGAAGACAGTATATTCAACTTCAATCAAGATGAAGAGAAGATTAAAATTTGGATTATTGAGACAGAAAATTATTTGACATAATTGTTACATATTATATATTATATTTTATTATTATATAATAAGGGGGATTGACTTAGGTAAATAATTATTAATATTAGATTAGAGAAATGTTTGATGTTATTTTGCTGATGGGGCAGGTGGAATATATTTAACTTTAACGAAGATGAAGAGGAAACTAAAAATTGGTTTATTGATATAGAAAATTATTTGACGTTTACTAAATCAACGTTTACTAAAATTAGAGGGGCATGATCTAATGATGGGGTGGCACGCCTTCCTGTGGACTTCCGGGAACAAAAGTTATCATCATTTTAAGAACCATATAATTAGAGGTGCCTTAATCGATATTTGGCTGGAAATAAAAAAAAAATGTTATAAGAAAGTTCCCGGGTGGTTTTCCACTGTGGAGGCGGTCATGCACCCAAACACCATTTCCTTTCAAAAAATTATACAATACCGAGATATATTAGACTCAGACGGGATATTAAAAACACGCCAGGAACTCAGAGATGGGGGAATAGAATTAGATTGGTGGCCCTACCTTCAAATACAAAATAGACACAGAAAAGATAGGGATGAAGGAGGAGTCGAGTTAAACCCAAATAGATTAGACAAAATTCTGGAAACGAAAGAAGGGAAGAAGATATCTAAAATATATAAATATTTATTAGAACTGGAATTGAGTAAGAATTTGATTAAAGGGCAGATGATTGCCTGGAACAAAAACATAGGCGGAAATATCCAATTAGAAGAGTGGGAAAGAATTTGGGAAAATAATATTAAAATGACAAAGTCGGTAAGTTATAAAGAAAACCAATATAAGATATGGTATAGATGGCACTTACCCCCGTCGAGGCTAGCACAAATGTATCCCAACTTAGACTCAAAATGCTGGAAGTGCAAACAGGCTAGAGGAACGTTTTACCATATGTGGTGGCTATGCCCCAAAACTAAGGCATATTGGGAGAAAATTAGAATGTGGATAATACAAATAGTAGGAGAAGAAATTGAACTAGACCCCAAGATATTTTTATTAGGAATTTACAAACAAAACATTAGAAAAGAAAAGATATACTTAATACACCATATAATTACAGCGGCGAGAATAGCGAAAGCACAAGTATGGAAAAAGGAATATTTGCCAAACGATCAGCAAGTAATACAAAAGATATATTTTTGTGCGGAATCGGATCAATTAACGCAGAAATTAAAAAATGAGGAAAGCTCAAAATATTCTAGGGTATGGGATAGATGGTACGATTGGATCAAACAAAGACAAAATGGATAATGATACTTTTAATTGAATATGAAAGTTAATTTGAATGAGCAATATATGTTGTTATACTCTTAGTGAATTGTAAATTAAGAATGAAAATTGGAAAGGTATTTGTATGATACTCTTATATAATGTACCCATGAGGATTTCACCGACAAAAGGCATGTGGATGAAAGCAATGAATGGGAATGTAAATAATGCAAATAATAATAACGCATTAATGTAAATACCATGAAAGTATACTTGTTTATGTATAATAATATCATGAAACCGGAAATGACAGAAATGTATTATAATTTTTAATCAATAAAGATTTTGAAAAAAAAAAAAAAAAAAGAAAATTATTTGATATAGATGCTATATATTATATTTTATTATTATATAATAAGGGGGATTGACTTAGGTAAATAATTATTAATATTAGACTAGAGAAATGTTTGACATTTTTTAGCTGGGTTTAAATATAAGAGTTGTATTGATTGATAAATGAGTATTGATGGTTGATAAATGAGGTAAATATTACTATTACTAGTTTTTTACTATAACATTATTAGTTTTAGGATATCTTTATTACTTATAGGTTTATTTGTTATATTATTTTTCAGATTTCACTGTACTTTTTTTTAGTTTAACATAGAATTTTTTTTTAAATTCGTAGTGGAAGCCAAGGGAGGGATGGGGGGGATATGGGATTGGGGGTTGGGGGGGAAGGTGGGGGGGTGGGGGGGTTGGGGGGAAGTGGGGGGGGAGAAATGATAAAATTTGTATTGTAAAACTTTTTCAATTAAAAAAAAAAGGAAATACTGCTTTGGAGGAATCGGTAGCTTTTTTTTACTACCAGTTTGCTCGAACCGGTGCGAACCGGTAACATTTCACCAGTGGTCCAGTCTCTTCTTAAAAACCTCCAGTGTTGAAGCACCCACAACTTCTAGAGGCAAGCAGTTCCATCGGTTAATTGTTCTTGCCGTTAGGGAATTTCTCCTTCATTCAACTTAGCTTCTCTCCTTGATTAGTTTCCATCCGTTGTTTCTTGTATGCATGGTGGTCCGTAGAGGTTCTTCTCAGGGACTTCTCCCTTAGGCTTGTGAGAAGGTCACCAAGAGAAGGTGGCCCTCCAGAGGTAGAGATTCCAGAGGGGCGCATTCATCAGATCCTCGGCAGCACGGGTGGGTTCTAAATTTTTTTTACTACCGGTTCTGTGGGCGTGACTTATTTTGTGGGCGTGGCTTGACGGTCACGTGACAATTCTTTAGGATTTAGCAGAGGTACTGGTCTACCAGGCTTTTAACTGCTTGCAGAGCTGTACCAGTCTACCCATTTATTTTTGCAGGCACTGGTCTACTCATTTGTTTTTGGAGGCACCCGTCTACTCATGTATTTTTGCAGGCACTGGTCTACCCATTTATTTTTGCAGGCAGCGGTCTACTCGTTTGTTTTTGGAGGCACCAGTCTACCACCAAACTGCCTTTTACCATTGATCAGCTGTAGGGCGGCCCTTTGAAGCCCCACAGCAAGAGTTTAAATGTTTTTCCTTATAGCCCATCAGCTCGGACTCGGGAGGCAGCAATAGATTAGGGGTGGGGTCAAATAAAAGATAAGAATAATGCGGGGTGGGGGTGGGCAGAACCAGTTCGGTGACATCATATCGTCACCACTACCGGCTTGGCCGAACCGGGAGGAACCCACCACTGCATCAGATCCTCGGCAGGGTTGGAGGATGCATGCAATGTGGCTTTGATTGACACTTCTTTTTCCTCTCTGTGTCCTACAGAAAGCCAACGGAGAAGGCAGGAATTGACGAAGTCATGGCGGCCGCAGTTCTCACCAGCCTGTCTACGAGTCCCGTGGTGCTGGGCCATCATCCCAATGGTTTCAGTGCAGGTATTCCTGAGCTGGGAGGGGGAAGAGGTCGCTCCGGCTTGATGGAGGTTTGACACACAGATAGTCCTCGCCTTACGACCACAACTGAGCCCCAAATTTATGTTGCTAAGTAATAGATATTTGTTACCTTTGTTTTGCTACCAGTTTTACGACCTTCCTTGCCGCCATTAAATGAAACGCTGCAGTTGTTAAGTTAGTAAGATGGTTGTTCAGTGAATCGGGCTTTCCCCGTTGACATTGTTGGTCAGAAGGTCACAAAAAAAAAGGAGATTGCAGGATCCCTGGGGACGCTGCAACTGTCGTTGCCCAGTGTCTTAAATTTTGATTAGTGTTTGATGAGGATGTCGTAAGGGTGAAAAAATGGCCCTTCAGTCACTTTTTTTCCCAGTGCCGTGGTAACTTCGAATGGTCACTAAATGAACTGGTGTAAGTCGAGGACCACCTGCACAGTCCTGCCTTCCCTGAAGGCAGTGTTTATCAATCTTGACAAGTTGAAGATGGGTGGACTTCAACTCCCAGAATTCTCTTCTGGTCTTAAGACTGGCAGGAGGTAGGCAAGACTTGTGGACTTCAACTCCCAGCATTCCCAGGTATGGCCCCTTTAAGACTTGTGGACTTCAACTCCCAGCATTCCCAGGTATGGCCCCTTTAAGACTTGTGGACTTCAACTCCCAGCATTCCCAGGTATGTCCCCTTTAAGACCTGTGGACTTCAACTCCCAGCATTCCCAGGCCAGGAATGCTGGGAATTGAAGTCCACAGGTTTGGAGTGTGATATAAAGCAGGGGGGGGGGTGTCTCCAAAGCTGGCTGAGGAATTCTGGGAGCTGAAGTCCACAAGTCTTAAAGTTGCCAAGGTTGGAGACCCCTGATAGAAAGTGTGTATCAGCCGGGGCTCTGTTTTTGTCTCTCGCTTACTATTCCCAACTCTTGAATAACAGTCTCAAACTAGGATTTGGGGCGGCGAGAATATTTTCCACCCGAGCCAAAAAAATAAATAAATAAAGATATTAAAGTTCTAAATATAAACATCTGTCATGCGGGGATGTGTTGTTTATGACTCTTGGCTGATTTGGTGTGCTTTTGTTATTTATAGGTTCCCTCACCATTAAAAAACAAAAAAGAAAAAGAAAAACCCCACACCAATCCCAGAAAACATTGTGGTGCCTCAGGGAATAAAAATAACAAGTTTGAAGGACCCAAATTGAAGAATTTGCAAAAAAAAAAAAAAATTGCAAGGAACAGGAGTGGAGTTAAAGATGGGTTGTTGTGGTGTTTTGGGATACGAGGGAAAGCTTCCTGGTGCTAAGCTCTGTCACTGAATAACAGAATAAGAGAATTGGAAGGGACCTTGGAGGTCATCTAGTCCAACCCCCTGCTTAGGCAGGAGACCCTATACCATTTCCGACAAATGGTTATCCGATCTCTTCTTAAAAACTTCCAGTGTTGGAGCATTCACAACTTCTGGAGGCAAGTTGTTCCGCTGATTCATTGTTCTCACTGTCAGGAAATTTCTCCTTAGTTCTAGTTGCTCCTCTCCTTGATGAGTTTCCACTCATTGCTTCTTGTCTTGCTCTAGAACAGTGACGGCTAACCTTTTTGCCATCGTGTGCCAAAAATGGGGGGAGCGTGGGGGGGTTGCGCGCACACGTGCCCACGCCCATAATTCTATGCGCCCTGCCCTGCCCTGCCATGCATGCATAACCCCCGCCATGCGACCCCTGCTTTTGCCGCGTGATGGAATGGTGAACCTGTTTTTCACCCTCCCCAGGCTCCAGAGGCTTTCTAGGAGTCTTGGGAAGGCAAAAACGGCCTTCTCCACCCCTCCACCCCCCGGAGGCCGGAAATGGCCCATTTGACGACTTCTGGTGAGCCTAGAAGGCCCAAAAATCAGCTGGCCGGTACGCGCATACACGCCTGAGCTGAGCTCAAGTGCCCACCGATAAGTGGCCCGCGTGGCATCAGTTCGCCATCACAGTTCTAGAACCTTTTCTGGAAAGTAATCATGGAGAGAAGCAACTTAGAACCGAGGAGAAATTTCCTGACAGTTAGAACAATTAATCACTGATTAATTGAACTCCTACTTTTGCGACCTTCTGACAAGCAAAGTCAACGCTGCAGCCAGATGCCCTTAACAATCATATCCCTAACTCAACAGCAGCGATTCGCTTAACGACGGTGGCAAGAAAAGTCGTAAAACGGGGCAAAACTCACTTTAACCAGTGTCTCGCTCAGCAGCAGACATTTGGGGCTCCGTCGTGGTCACAGTTCGAGGGCTTCCTGCAGCTAGTTGAGTCTGGTTGTTTCATGCCACCTTCTGACCAGGAGTGAAATTAAAAAAACTCCCCTACCGGTTCTGTGGGCGTGGCTTGTTTGGGGGGGGGGTGTCGTGTGACTGGGTGGGCGTGGCCAACTCGACATCACTCACATCGAGGGGCTCCTCAGCAGCCCCTCCCCTCCCAGCCACTCCTTGTCGCGAATGGCAGGAAAATGGGGAGGGGAATATTCCTGCCTATCATCCTTTCCTGAGTCTATGCTGAGATTGAGGAACGGATGGCAGGCAGGAAAATCCCCTTCCCCATTTTCCTGCCTTTCACAAAAACGGCTCCATTGCAGCTGCTCCCCCCCCCGTTTCCCCCCCTCCCTCCTGGGGATTCCCTTAAAGGGACAGGCTGCAGCAGCTCCGTTGTGAATGGAGGGAGAAAAGTTAGCATTCTCTCTGCCACAGAATTCAATGTTAAATGCAGCAGAGAGAATACTAACTTTTCTCCCTCCATTCGCAACGGAGCTGCTGCTCCCTTTATGGTTCCCTCCTGGCCCCCCTCCCTCCTGGGGACTACCTTAAAGGGAGAGGGTGCAGCAGCTCCGTTCTGAATGGAGGGAGAAAAGTTAGCATTCTCTCTGCTGCATTTAACATTGAATTCTGTGGAATACTCGAGCGGCCGGAAGAAGTGAGCCGCGGCTGGGCGTGGGTGGGTAGGGCCAAGGAGGGGTAATTGCTACCACTTCGGCAAACTGATGCTCATAATCCCTAGCGGTTCTCCCGAACCGGTCCGAACCGGTAGGATTTCACCCCTGCTTCTGACCGCGCCACCTTCTGTTTTATTTTGCGACAGAAACGAACTGTGACGTGTGGAAAGAAGCTCCCCTTAGGTCTTCCAGCTGTTCCAGTAGCAACCACAGCGGAGACGGGAGCTGGGATCCCCCGAGCGACCTTTCCACCCCCTCCACCCCTTCGCCGCCCCTGACCGCCGACATCACGACCAGCATCCTGTCTTCCCTGCAGTCCGACCTGGAGGAGACGGAAGCCACCCAGTTTCTCTTTGGGGAACCCGTGCCCAGGAAGAGGAAGGTGAGAAGGGAAGGTTGACGGGGATGGTGAGGAGACCTTTTCCGCTTTGAGCCTGCTGGAAGGCTGTGTCTTGCTATGCAAGGGTATGTGAGGAAGACCTTGGGCAGGGGTGTCAAACTCAAGGCCCACAGGCCGGATCTGGCCTGCGGGGGCTTACCGTATTTTTTGGAATATAAGACGCACCGAAGTATAACACGTACCAAGATTTCAAAGAGTTTTTGCCCTCCCCGGGCCCCAGGAGTGCTCCTGGGGACTGGGGAGGGCAAAAATGTGACCCATGAGGTGTTTAGGAGGCCAAAAACAGGCCCGTTTTTCATGAAAACGGGGTCTGCAGAGGGTTTGGGAGGCCTGCAGGGTGCTCCTGGGGGATGGGGAGAGCAAAAGCGCTCCCATTTTTGTGAAAAACGGGCCCATTTTTGGTCTCTCAGACCCCCCACGCATCACGTTTTTGCCCTCCCCAGCCCCCAGGAGCACTCTGCAGGCCTCCCAAACCATCTGCAGGCCCCTTTTTTGTGAAAAATGGGCCTGTTTTTGGCAAAAACGGGACGTGTGGGGCGGGGTTTCGGGAGGCCAAAAATGGCTGTATTCGGTGTATAAGACGCACCAACATTTCCACTCTCTTTTAGGGGGGGAACAAAGTGCATCTTATATGGTACGGTAAATCTGGCCCATGGGGCCGCCCTAGAAACAGCGAAGGACTGGCCCACAGTGCCTCTGCCAGCAAAAAACAGAGCTCAGGGGGAGCCCATTTTCGGCCGTGACAGCCTCCTGCAGCCCTCTGCCAGTAAAAATGGAGCCGGTGTGTGTGTGTGTATGTCTGTGCATGCACTGTCCCCTCCCTCCCCCCGGCTCCATTTTGACTGACAGAGATCTAGCAAGTTCAAATCTCACCAGGCTCAAGGTTGACTCAGCCTTCCATCCTTCTGAGGTAGGTAAAATGAGGACCCGGATTGTGGGAGCAATAAACTGACTTTGTATAAAAAAGAACACCGCTTAGTGGGGGTGGGGAAAAGCCCTACTAAGCAGATATATACAAAAGTATGAAGGCTATTGCCTAATGCATTGTAAGCTGCCCTGAGTCTCCGGAGAAGGGCGGCATATAAATCGAACTAATAAATAAATAAATAAGATAAAATAGCAAAACAAATTAAAAACAAAATCAAGGGAGAAATGTTTCCCGTTTTGCATTTGAGCGTGCAAGAAGTGACAAGAAAGGGAAAGAGGAAAGACGAAGAAAAAGAAAAGGGAAGATGGGAAGAGAGCAAGGAAGGAAAAAGAAGGAAAGAGGGGAAGGAAGAAGAAAGGAGAAGGAAGGAAGAAAGGAAGGAAGAAGAAAGGAGAATGACGAGGGAAGGAAGGAAGGAAAGAGGGGAAGGAAGAAGAAAGGAGAAGGAAGAGGGAAGGAAGGAAGGAAGGAAAAGGAAGGAAAGGGGAAGGAAGAAGAAAGGAGAATGAAGAGGGAGGGAAGGAAGGAAGGAAGGAAGGAAGGAAGGAAGGAAGGAAGGAAGGAAGGAAGGAAGGGAAGGAAGAAGAAAGGAGAATTAGAAGGAAGGAAGGAAGGAAGGAAGGAGATTATAATGAGAGGAAGGAAGGGTCTCAGGGAAGTCCTGCCTTAGCCCTTGGCCACCATAGGTGCCCCTGACACAACGTCGAGCTGGCCACGCCCACCCTGACTCCCCTCACCTCCAAGGTCGAACACAATCCTGATGCGTCCCTCGATGAAATTGAGTTTGACACCCTAGGTCTTGGGAGGCCAGAGGAAGGGAGAATGACGAGATAAGAGACAGTGGAGCCCTCAGCAGGATAATGGGAAGGAGGGCCAGAGGCTCAGAAGCCACCCTCCCTAGTTTCTTTTGACCTATTTTATTTTAAATTTTATTCAGAAGGTTAATTTACAGGTAGTCCTCAGCTTACGACCACAACTGAGCATTGACATTTCCCCTAGCCCCATGGACAGTTGCCGTCTGTATAATTTACTCACCGCCATACAGGTATGTCCTCGTTTTGACGACCACGATTGAGCCCAAATGTTCTGTCGTTAACGGAGAGTATTGCCCCGTTTTACAACCTTTTTTTGCTTCAGTTGTTAAGTGAATCACTGCAGTTGATAAGTTAGCAACCTCGGTCGTTAAGTGAATCCGACATCCCCATTGATTCTGCTTGTCAGTATGCGGCACCAGATGATGACGTGACTCCGGGACACTGCGACCGTCATAAATGTGAGTCAGTTGTCAAGCACCTGAATGTAAATGCATGTAAGGAGCCTGGTGGAACAGTGGACTAAAGCGCTGTTAAATAGCACTTAGCTGCCAGCTGCCTGCAATTACTGCGAGTTTGAATCTCACCAGGCTCAAGGTTGACTCAGCCTTCCATCCTTCCGAGGTAGGTAAAATGAGGACCCGGATTGTGGGGGCAATAAGCTGACTTTGTATTAAAAAAAAAGCACCGCTTGGGGGGGCCCGAAAGCCCTACTAAGCAGGTATATACAAAAGTATGAAGGTGATTGCTTAATGCATTGTAAGCCGCCCTGAGTCTCCGGAGAAGGGCGGCATATAAATCGAACCGATAGATAGATATAGATAGATAGATAGATAGATAGATAGATAGATAGATAGATAGACAGACAGACAGACAGACAGACAGACAGACAGACAGACAGACCGACCGACCGACCGACCGACCGACCGACCGACCGACCGACCGACCATGGGGATACTGCAATGGTCATAAGTCTGAAAAACGGTCGTAAGTCATTTTTTTCAGTGAAATTGTAACTTCGGTCACTAAATGAACCATTGTAAGTCGAGGACTGCCTGTACAAATAGTCCTCGACTTACAACAGTTTGTTTACTGCCCCTTCAAAGTTACAACGGCACTGAAAAAAGTGACTTACAGCCATTTTTCAGACTTACGACCATTGTAGCATGGGGAATTTACATTTGGATTCTTGGCAACTACTAGTTCCTATTTATGATAGGAAGGGTCATGTGGTTCCCTTTTGTGACCTTTTGACCAGCAAAGTCAGCGAGGAAAGCCATATCCCCTTAACAACTGGGTTACTAACTTGGCAGCTGCAAAGGTTCACTTAACAACTACGGCAAGAAACGTTGTAAAATGGGGCAGAACTCAGACAGATAAATGGTTGCCCAATCTCTTTTTAAAAACCAGTGGTGGAGCACCCACAACTTCTGGAAGCAAGTAGTTCCACTGGTTAATTTTTCTAACTGTCAGGAAATTTCTCCCTAGTTTTATTTATTTTTTGATTTGATTTGATTTGATTTGATTTATATACTCCCTACTCCTGAAGTAGGAGTAGTTCCAGGTTGCTTCTCTCTTTCATGAGTTTCCATCCATTGCTTCTTCTCCTTCCTTCCGGTGCTTTGGAGAATAGCAACACCTGTTTCACTTGGCAACAGAAATTTTGGACTCTGTTGTGGTTGTAAGATGAGGACTGTCTATAAACTGAAACACAACATTCTTCTTGTCAAGGAAGTCCATCCCGTCACTCATCGGTTCCATTATCTCTGAGTTTCTCTCTAGTTTCTTGGGCTGTAGAAGAGACGGCGGGAGAATTGTACTCAGAAGTTGTAAGTCAGGTTGGTCAGGGATCTGACCAGTGGTGGGATTCAGCCGGTTCGGCCGTTCCCCTCTCCACCCCTCCCCAGGAGTCCCCACACGCCCCATTTTGGTTCCCAGGTAAATACAGGGAGGCCTACTAGGCCCAAATTGGGGCGCAGGGAGGGGCATGCCCACCTGCGGCCCATTTATGCTCCCGAGGGGTGTGTGTGTGCAGGAGGCTGAATGCTGCCTGCCACACCCTGTTGTGACCCAGGCCCGAGTAAGTAGTAGGAAAATCAGTCAGTGAAAAAACAAACTTTATTTGAACAGCTGAGAATGACTTCATTCCCAACGTCTTTCAACTCAATTAAAGCAAATTCCTCCCAACACAAATTCCTCAGTCCTATCGCAAACCTTGGTCCAGTTAGGCAAACCGCCAAAGGCCTTTCTTGGCAAATGTTCAGAAGTCACAGATGCAAAAATAAATACAAGACGTAGACGAAGAAGACGACAAAGCTACCAACGTTGTTTTCTGGCAAAGCCCAAATGCCGTTGCTGGTCTGTTTTAAGCCTTATGGGAGGGGCCAATCATCTCTTGGCCCTACTCCCGAGTTGTTCTCTTTGCTTGAGCTGCTCTTGCCTTCTGGCAGCTCTTCTCATGCATGCATTAGGAACAGGCTCCTCCTGTTCCTCTGCCTCTCTGCTGTCAGCCTCTGGAGGCTCCGAAGTCCGCACATCACTCCCTGAGGGCCCTGGCCTTATCTCTGCCTCCGACGCAGAGCCCTCCTCCTTCCCCAGCCTCCAGGACTGGCCCATGTTCTTCCTCAGCCTCATCGCTGTCAGCTCCGCAGGCTGCTGGCGGACCACAACACACCCCTGGCCACGCCCACCATGGTCACGCCCACCCAACTGGTCATTAGGGCAGAGAACCGGTTGTTAAATTATTTGAATCCCACCACTGAATCTGACCAATGGTAGCTTTTGAATCTTCAGGAGGACCTTTGGGATGCGTGGTTGGTCCATCTTGAGCGGCACCAGAGCTAAGCTGCATGTTCTCATGTTACAGAACTCCACAAAAGTGATGTTCAAGTGCTTGTGGAAGAGCTGTGGGAAAGTTCTCAGCAGTTCCTCAGGGATACAGAAGCACATCCGAGCCATTCACCTGGGGTAGGTCAGCCTCTTGGTCATTTGGGGGACACGTCTATGTGGTGGCAGGCACGAATAGGTTGACTTTTTTTAAAAAAATAAATAAATATTAATTTTCTATGAATTACATTTCTTAGTGCTTCATAAACATTGTGTTGTCTGTCTACCGTATTTTTCGGACTATAAGACGCACTGGAGTATAAGACGCACCAAGTGCCTTGGTGGCGCAAGCAGCTTAAAGTGGTGTTAAAATGACACCAGCTGCCTGCAACTACTGCAAGTTCGAATCTCACTAGGCTCCAGGTTGACTCAGCCTTCCATCTTTCCGAGGTAGGTAAAATGAGGACCCGGATAGTGGGGGCAATAAGCTGACTTTGTATAAAAAAGAACACCGCTTAGAGGGGGGGGGGCGAAAGCCCTACTGAGCAGGTATATACAAAAGTATGGAGGCTATTGTTTAACGCATTGTAAGCCGCCCTGAGTCTCCGGAGAAGGGTGGCATATAAATTAATTTTTTTTAAAAAAGTGTCACCGTTCCAGAAAACCCCACTCCAATTAAAAACTCCGAGGCAAGAAGTTCTCAAAAGTTCCATTTATTAGAGTAAATTAAAATTAAAAGGTTTAGGCGGATGCTGGGGCTCAGCACCCTGGACAGCCCCCCCCTTTCGGGGGTGCCGTTATTAATTTTACGGAATTGAGTTAATGTCAGCGTTCCAGAAAACCCCACTCCAATTGAAAACTCCTAGCAGCCAAACTTTCTGCAAAGCAGTTTTGAAGAGGAAAACAAAGGGGAAAAAAATAGTTTTTGGCCTCCGCACATCCAGTTTTTGCCCTCCCCGGCCCCCAGGAGCACTCTGCAGGCTTCCCAAACCAGGTTTCAACAGGTTCTAACCAATTCTGGAGAACCGGTAGCAGAAATTTTGAATAGTTTGGAGAACCAGTAGTAAAATTTCTGACTGGCCCCGCCCCCATCTATTCTCTGCCTCGCGAGTCCCAGCTGATTGGGAGGAAATGGGGATTTTGTAGTATCATTCCCCTGACACACCCACCAAGCCACATCCAGAGAACTGGTAGTAAAATTTTTGAAACCCACCACTGTCCCAAACCCATCTGTGCGTCCCAGTTTTTGGCCTCCCAAACCCTCAACATGTCACGTTTTTGCCCCCCCCCCCCAGCCTCCAGGAGCACTCTTCAGGCCTCCCAAACCCTCTGTGCATCCCATTTTTGAGAAAAACAGGCCTTTTTTTTTTCTTTTTTTGCAAAAATGGGAAGTGCCGGGCGGGGTTTCGGGAGGCCAAAAATGGCCCTCTTTTGGGTTGGGGGGGGGGGGGGAGTGCATCTTATACTCTGAAAAGTACGGTATTTAATTTGCTTAGCAATACAGATTCTATTCTTACTCTCCACCCCTTTTTTCCAACCTCTGGTAAAATAGATTCAGTGTTTGATAGTATTCTATATCTTCTTTCTGTTTGATTTTCAATGTCAGTCTATCCATTTCTGCACAAGCTGGTACCTTCTTCATTATCTCTTCGTCTCGCGGTGTTTCTTCATTTTTCCAATATCGTGCGAAGGTAATCCTTGCTGCTGTTAAGATACGTAATATTACAGACATACTTTCCTTATCAAATTTTTCTGATATCATCCCTAAGAAAAAAACAATTCAGGTTTAAAATTTACATGTTTCCCTATTATCTTTTCTAGCCACCTGTGTATTATTGCCCAATATATATTTTGCTTTAACACAAGGCCACCACATATGATAAAATGTGCCCGGTTTTTTTGATTGCCTTTCCAATGTTTGCGAGACATATTTTTAAACATTTTGGCTAACCATGCAGGTGGTAAGGCATGAATAGATTGCCTTGTGAGAAGGAATTACAGAGAATCTACCAACTGACTTCACTCAACTAAGGCCTAATGCTGTTTGTTTTATTCTGCACCTGGCAGAATTAGATCATGAGTCTGTTTGGTCCGGCATGCAGCGTCTTGTGGTGGCTACTAGATGATCTTCAGAAGCTCATCAAGTCTAGTTTCGGGGAAGGGGAGACAGAGTCCTTTTTCCGCCATTGCTCCTAGCAGTAAGACTAAAGTAACAGATTAACAGAGTTGGAAGGAACCTTGTAGGTCATCTAGTCCAACCCCCCTCCCCCGCCCAAGCAGGAGACCCTACACCATCCCTGACAAATGACAGTCCAATTTCCCCTTGAAAGCCTCCAGTGATGAAGCTTCCTCAATTTCCAAAGGCAACTTCTGTTCCATCGGTTGATTGTTCTCACTGTCAGAAAATTTCTCCTTATTTCCAGGTTGAATCTCTCCCTGATGTTTCCATCCATTATTCCTTGTCTGGCCTTCGGGTGCTGTACAAAGTACCTTGATCCCTTCTTCTCTATGGCGGTCCCTCAAATATTGGGAGTCTGCTATCCTGTCTCCCCTGGTCCTTCTCTTCACTAGACTAGCCAGGCCCAGTTCCTGCAACCATTCATTGTATGTTTTAGTCTCTAGTCCTTTAATCATCCTGGTTGCTCTTCTCTGCACTCTTTCTAGAGTATTAACATCTTTGTTACAGTGTGGTGACCAAAACTGGATGCAGAATTCTAGATGTGGTCTTACTAAGGCTTTATAAAGTGGTATTAGCACCTCACTTATGATTCAGGGTTAGTAAAGAGCCTTCAATAATCACAGCCAGGGGCGACCTGATCTTCATGGATTTCCCTTTTGAAGCCATCTAGCTAGGCTTCCATAAGATCTGCCAGATGCTCTTTCCTGGGGAGGGCTATATGGGGGTGTGTTGCCATAGTTGAGGGAACTCCATTGTTTATAGACACTTCCTTGCTTCCTTTAAGGAGGACATCTGAAGAAGGATCCACAAAGATTTTGAATGGTTGGGTAGGAAATTTGCCCAAATGGGAGTTATGCATGGGCCAAGGACTACCAGTTTGAGATTATAGTAGAAAGGAGGTTGAGATGATACCAGAAAAGAGAAAATTGAGACGGTACCAGAAAGGTTGAGATGATACTAGATAGGAGGTTGAGATGATACCAGAAAGGAGAATGTTGAGGTTGTCAGGGGTCCAAGTAAGACCCCCAACAAAAGAAGACTCTGAGGCTTGAGGTTCCTCAAAATTCAATTTTATTAGAGATGTCATATTGGCACAGCTGGAAAAACCCGAATCTGAAGGCTTCCAGGTTTTCCTCACCCAAAGGAAAGTCCAAGTCCCTGCCCAGCATCCACATGTCCATCGCATGGTCCAATCAAAGCATCGTTCCAACTGGAGATGCCTCCCAGTCCCAGCCTTCTAGATGTCCTTGACTCTCTGAGAAAGGAATATTGTTATGACTACATATCACCCATGCTCCATACAATTCCCCCCTCCTAGTTTCCCATAGTAGTAAACGTGGCAGACCTGAAGGCCTAATGCAAAAATGGCTTCCAGGCCTGACAGGTGATATCAGAGAAGAGATGATACCAAAAGAAGGTGGCACCTTCTGCTGTGGTCTTCAAACTTCCCTGTGCATTTCTTTTCTCCTGCCACTTTTCATTCTTGGTGCTCCTTAGCAGCACCGTAAGTCCTTCTACCGTGCCTGAGATGATAGTCCCTTGAATTCCCAGCAAAGGCTTCCTCTTCCACAGTTGTTTTTCTCTTTGAAGATGCTAAGGGCCCTTTGTTCCCTTTTCCCCAGGAGGAAGGCTGACCTGGATCAGAGTGATGGAGAGGAAGACTTTTATTACACCGAGCTGGACGTCAACGTGGATTCTTTGACCGACGGTCTCTCCAGCCTGACCCCCGTCTCCCCAACCTCCCCGGTGCCCCCTCCCTTTCCAGTCCTGGAGGAGGTCCAGAAAATTCTGCCTATTCCACTCAACCCCAAGGTTTCAGTGGTGTCTCCCCTGAGCCAATCGGCACCCTTAAACCTCCTGAACGAGTCGACACCTACAGGTCTGGGACACATCCAAACCGATCATGCCTATCAGGTGTGTTTCCATAGTCATCTAAAGGAGCCTTTCCGGCCAGATCAGTGACCACCAGATCAACATGTGAAGGATTCAAATTGATCACTGATTTACAACCAGAGGTGGTATTCAACTGGTTCTAACTGGTTCTGACGAACTGGTAGCAGGAATTTTGAGTAGTTCGGAGAACTGGCAAATACCACCTCTGGGTGGCTCTGCCCCCATCTATTCGCTGCCTCCCGAGTCCCAGCTGATTGGCTGGGTCTTCTTTTGTTGCTGTGCACAGAACCGAGCTGGAAAGCAGGTTGGTGGGTGGGGAGGGAATGGGGATTTTGCACCATCCTTCCCCTGCCACGCCCACCAAGCCACGCCCACAGAAGCGACAATAAAACATTTTGAATCCCACCACTGCCGACGACCACAATCAAGGCCGGAGATTTCCGTTGCTAAGCGAGGCATTTGTTAAGCAAATTTTGCCCTATTTTTCGACCTTTCTTGCCACCGTTGTTAAGTGAATCAGGGCAGCTGTTAAGTTACTAACACGGCTGTTCAAGGAACCCGGCTTCCCCATTGACTTTGCTCGTCAGAAGGTCACAAAAGGGGATTGCGTGACCCCCTTGGATACTGCAACGGTCATCAATATGGACCAGTTGCCAAGTGTCTGAATTTTGATGATGTGTTGTCAGGGTCCAGGGCTGATGACGTGACCATGGGGATGCTGCAAAGGTCATAAGTGTGAAAAACCGTCATAAGTCACTTTTTCAATGCCATTATAACTTCAAATGGTCACTAAACAGATGTAAATCAAGGACTAACTGTACTTTGTTGTTTTCTGCCTATAATGCAAGAATCTTCCCAGGCTGCTTGCCATCTCTTGGGAACAACCAGATAAGGTTCCATGGAATCTGGCGGGAGGAGGGCCAGATTTAAGTCTCGGGCGGCTATGCAATGATTCAAGGCTACTTCCCTTCTTGATGCCTCTTCCTTTCCTTGACCGTTAAAGTTTCTCAACATTCAGTTTCCCCTCTGTCTCATTTTGACATTTTGTCTTTTCACTTTCAGGCGATGGGTCCTACCGGGGTGCTGGCGGATCTGAAGGCTCCCCCAGCTGGGATGGAAATCAGCATATCGTGGCAGCAACCAGCCCTTTTCCCACCACCTCTGCCCCCCGTCCTCTTCAAAAGCCCCTCGGTGAGTAACGTGATGGCCACCCCAATATTTTTCCTTGGTAAGAAGAGAGTAAAGATTCGAGGTTTGAGAGCAAAGTTTAGGAGCTTCTAGGTGACCCCTTAGATCAGGGGTCCTCAAACGTGGCCGCTTTAAGACTTGTGGACTTCAACTCCCAGAATTCTCCATTCCCAGAGAATTCTGGGAGTTGAAGTCCACAAGTCTTAAAGCTGCCAGGTTTGAAGACCTCTGCCATAGATCAACTCGATGGCGGGAGGACATTTCCTCTGGCCCCATGGACAGTTGCCTTCAGTATAATTTATTCACCACCATACAGGTAATCCTCAGCTTACAACCACAATTGACGCCCTGAGTCCGTCAGGAGAAGGACGGTATAAAAATCTAATCTAATAATAATCTAATCTAATCTAATAAACTAATTGAGCCTAAAATTTCTCTTGCTGAAGCGAGAAGTTGTTAAGTGAGTCTTGCCCTATTTTACGACCTTTCTTGCCACTGTCGTTAAGTGAATCACCACAGTGATTCACTTAACAACCATGTTAAGTTAGTAACACGGTTGTTAAGTGAATCAGGCTTCCCCATTGACTTGGCTTGTCCGAAGATCACAAACGGGATCATATGACCCCGATACACTGCAACCGTCGTAAATATGAGTTGGTTGTCAAGTATCTGAAGTTTGATCACGTGACCCTGGGAAAGCTTCAATAGGTTGTAAGTGTGAAAACTGGTCATAAATTACTTTTCTCAGTGCTGTTGTACCTTCCAACCAGGGGTGAAATTCTTAACGGGTTCTGGAGAACCGGTAGTGGAAATGTTGAGTAGTTCAGAGAACTGGCAAATACCACCTCTGGCTGGCCCCAGAGTGGGGTGGGAATGGAGATTTTGCAGTATGCTTCCCCCAGGAGGGGAGGGAATGGAGATTTTGCAGTATGCTTCCCCCAGGAGGGGAGGGAATGGAGATTTTGCAGTATGCTTCCTCCAGGAGGGGAGAGAATGGAGATTTTTCAGTATGCTTCCCCCAGGAGGGGAGGGAATGGAGATTTTGCAGTATCCTTCTCCCAGGAGGGGAGGGAATGGAGATTTTGCAGTATCCTTCCTCCAGGAGGGGAGGGAATGGAGATTTTGCAGTATGCTTCCTCCAGGAGGGGAGAGAATGGAGATTTTGCAGTATGCTTCCCCCAGGAGGGGAGGGAATGGAGATTTTGCAGTATGCTTCCTCCAGGAGGGGAGGGAATGGAGATTTTGCAGTATCCTTCCTCCAGGAGGGGAGGGAATGGAGATTTTGCAGTATCACAGCGGTTAGTGAGTTAGTTAGTGAGCTGCATGCGCCAGCCCCTCACGCTGCCCTGTTCTCCCTCCCCCCCCACTCCAGTTGGTACACCAAGCCTCAAAGATTGGGGACCGCTGCTTTGGAGAATAGGGGTAGCCCCTTAGTTGGAAGATGAAAGGGACAGTTAGCGCACTTCCCAATAATGTTCGGAGGATAGAAGTCACCAGGCTGGGGAGGTCTTTCTCCCTCCTGGGTTCTTTCAGGTTTTATTTCCTGTCTTCTGACTTAGTGGACTGGGTTCTAATTCTCCTGCCCCCCCCCCCCAACTGCCAAAAGATTGACTCCTTAGAAAAGAAATTTCTCAGCTCAGGATCGAACTGTGGGGTTGGTGCTTTCTGAGCTTGCAGACGTTTCATTACCAAACTAGGGAACATCATCAGGGCATTGATAATGAAACATCTGCAAGAAAACCACGAAGCTCAGAAAGCACTAAAGATCCACAGTCGTCGTCCTCCTCCTCCTTCCCTCCCCCATTCCGCAAACCCCACTCCCTTCTAGCACTGATAATGTTTCCTAGTTAGGTAATGAAACTTCTGCAAGAAAATCACCAAGCTCAGAGAGCACCAAGGACCCCATGGTTGATTTCTTAGCTGCGCCGTTGAGATCTCCTCCCCTTCCCAAATGACCCACTCTCTTCTTCCTCCTCCTCCTCCTCCTCCTCCTCCTCCTCCTCCTCCTCCAGAGCTGCCTGACTCCCATCCGACCTGCCGATTCAGAAGAGAAACAGCTGCAAGGCCCACCCGTGTCAGTTGCCAAAGGACAACCCTTATTGCCCTCTTCTGTGCCAAAGCCTGCAACAGGCACCAGGTGGGTACCTTTCTTTTACATCTTCTCTCTCCCCCCCACCCTCCCCAGTCTGGCACCTCCAACCCAGTCTCTAGAGGGCACTAGGGTCACCCAGAGACTGGGTTGGAGGCTGTTCTCCAGGCTTGGCTGAGTCCCTCTGGCTGGACTTTAGAAAGTGTTACCGTTCTGCCGGGGGCCACTGGACCTCACCGTCTGTTCCAAATTCACATTTTTTTGCCCTTCGGCTCAGAAAGGTGATCTGTACAAGCCTCTTTTTTCTGGTTACCGCTGTTCTGACCTAGGTTTCCTGAGAAAGCATAAATCACAATTTAGTCCCCCCCCCACACAAAAAAATCTCTTTTATTGAGACGGCTGTGAATTACGGTCATTCACAGCCCGTAACGATTCACAAACAGCCTGTGAAGATTCCGATCGATGTCTGCTCGAGTTGACACAGTCTTTCAGGGTAAGGTTGATAAGCCCCCATCTTTATCTATCTCCCTTGAAATGCTGCCAGGGACCTAATTGCCAATTAGTTTTGCAAGGCCAAACGGAGCACAGAGTCAAACAGAGCTTGAATTGACTATATGAACTAATTGCTTCCTGCAAAGGCTCATGTCCGTTTGCTCCTCTTATATGTCAACTCCAAGCCTTACTCCTGAGTCACCCTTTTTTTCCTTAATTGTTCTTGCTTTCTGGCAGTTCTGTGCATGCACACACTGGGAACAGGCTCACACTGTTCTTCTGTCTCGCTGATGTCAGATTCTGGATGCTCCGGAGGCAGCACATAACTACCAGATGGCTCTGGCCCTCTCTCTGCCTCCGACGCAGAGCCCTCGTCCGAGCCTTCCCCAGACTCCAGGACTGGCCCATGTTCCTCCCCAACTGCCTCACTGTCCGACTCTGCTGCCAGCTCTGCAGGCCGCTGGCGGATCACAACAACCCCAAAGCCTGGTAGTCTTCGACTTACGACCACAATCATGACTGAGATTTCCGTTGCTAAGCGAGACATTTGTTAAGCGAATTTTGCCCCATTTTATGACTTTCCTTGCCACCATTATTAAGGGAATCAGTGCAGCTGATTCCCTTAATAACGTTACCAACACGGCTGTTAAGTGAATCCGGCTTCCCCCACTGACGTTGCTCGTCAGAAGGCCGCCAAAGGGGATCACAGACCTCGGGACACTGCGACCGTCACTAATATGAGCCAGTTGCCAAGCCTCCGAATTTTGATCACTTTTGACGAATTGGTCAATGGTCACGAATTTTGACCCCGTGGGGATGCTGCAATGGTCGTAAGTGTGAAAAACGGTTATAAGTTACCTTTTTTGGTGCTATTGTAACTCCGAATGGTCACTGAATGAATAGCGATGTCGAGAACGAAATACAGAGCAATTTTTTACATCCCTTTTTCCTCAAGCCCATCTTCTCATTTTTTTGATATGGGTAATCAACATACAACCCCAATCAGGAGTGGGACATCTTTTGCTAAGTGAGCTGGTTGTTAAGTGAGTCAAGGTCTGATTTTACACCTCTTTTGCCACAGTTGTTCAGTAAATCACTGTCGTTGTTAAGTGAATCAGGCGGTCCTTAAGCAAACCCAGTTTATCACACAGACTTTGCTCATTGGATGCTGGCTGGAAGGGTTAAAAATGGCGATCACATGAGCTCAGGATGTAAATCCATGCCAGTTGCTAAGTGCCGAAATTCTGTTCACGTGACCTTGGAGAATCCTGTGACGGTCATAAGGGCCAGGACTGTCCATAAAACCCTTTTTTTCAGTTCTGTTGTAACTCTGAAACAAATGGTTGTAAATCAAGGACTGCTTGCAATTGAGTTGGGGAATCTTTTTAGAACAAAACAAAACCCCACTTAATCTCTCCCCTGGTATAGCCGACAAAGCGAGGAGAGCCCGTGGCTTAGAGGTTAATACATCTGCCTAATATGCAAGTAGCCCGGGTTCGAATCCCAGAAGGGTATGGCTAGCTGACAAGCACTAAATAGCTCGAAATAGATCTATACTAGTCTCCCTTTATTTCTTTCACGGTAAAATATAAATTCAACACAAAAATAGTTTGTCGTGAAAGCGACCGCCTGCGAAGGCTCCTGGAATTGGGGCTGAAAGGCGAAAGCGGAAGCAGTATGCTCCCTCCCATATTTGGGCAGACCCGGTTGCCCTGGTGGACAGGTCTCGCCAGAAAAAACAAAACGATGCGGCCCTCGCCCGCTTCCTTCGCCCTCTCAATCGCCTTTCTCTCTGCCTCCTTGCAGGAAGCCGCGGGGCGAAGCCAAGAAATGCCGTAAAGTCTACGGGATGGAGAACCGCAGCATGTGGTGCACGGCCTGTCGCTGGAAGAAAGCCTGCCAGCGGTTCGTCGATTGAGCTCGGGAGGGGCGGGGAGGGGAATCTTCGGCCGCCCTTGGCCTCTCCGTCTGCGTTGCGCGATTTGCACTTTGGTGCCTTCCAGCCTGATCTCTCCTTGCACCATCTGCCCCTGCCCTGACTCCCCCCTTGTCCACTCGCCCCCTTCTCCAAGCCGGAGGGGGGGAGGGTGGCTCTTTCCCAATTGTGCCTTGGCTCAGGAAACCGGAGTTTCTGGGATGAACGGAGTTGGAGCGGGGGGGACCCCTTTGCAAAAGCTTGCCTCGCCAACTCCGGCCGGCCGAAGTGTCATCGGGGGAGGGGGGTCTTCTAGATCCTTCTGGACAGCCTCTCTCTTCATCCATACCTGCCGATCCAAGCTCTCCGCCGGATTTACCCGCGTCCATCCACACATGTGAAAATTTAAGCCATTGCTTGTCTTTTTGATGGTGTTTTATTTTTATTGTTTTCTTACTTCTGAAATAAGCTATGTCTCTCGTCCCCTTCTTCCTTCCCCTGCCACTACGGATCTCCCAACCCTTGTTGAGGTTTGACACGGCGCAAGTTCCAGAAAGTTCTTCGGAGCTGAGTTGTGAAAACTTTGGACATTTTTCGTTCAGAGCCAAGCCTGACAGGTTGTATTTTGTGCGGGGGGTTTTTTTGGATACCTGTCCTGCAATATTTTTTTTCCCCCTTTCTTGGTAAGCTTTGGCGTTAAGGACTTCGGAGCAGAAGACAAAAAAACAGGCGTTGGAAGGAAAAGAAACGGTCTTTGCCGGCTGTAAACAGATTTCTCTAAAAACTGTTTTAAATTCTGTTTGGAAGCCGAATGTCCGGCCAAAGAGATGGAGGGGAAAAATACAAACCTGTCAGAACATCAGCAAAACGTTAAAAGTTCTTTTTTTTTTTTTTTGGCTTTCTGTTTCTTTCCAATCTTGGGGAGTTTTCAGATTTTTTTTTTTTTAAATTCCCTCCCTCCTCATCCTCCCCCCCCCCCCCCCCAATATTCCCTTCCCAAATGGTGCCTGCCAAAGAAAGGCTCGCTTTATAGGAAATGTTTTTCCTCGGCAAACTGTCTTGTGAATGGAAATGTTAAGTCTGTCGCAAGGAATGAGCTATGCGCCAAAAAATATAGCCTGACCAATTTGCAACCAGGACATCCAAGCTGACTCTTGACAGCAGGGAGAAAAAGATTGCAGATTTCACTTTATGTGCAATCCCAGGGTTTTGTTTTTTTTAAAAAAAACATTTTACACAATGGGGTGATGGGAATGTGATGTTTCTGTCATCTGTCATAGCTTTTTTTCCCCGATCTAAAACAGCAAAGATAGAATATCAGTAAGGTTTTCCACTCTGCTCTTCTGTTCCCCTTAAAAGAAAAAAAAAAGGCCCAGTTTAAATTAATTTCAATTTTGAAATTAGGATTTTTTTTTTTTTTAAAAAAGAAAGAAAATCAGCCGTGGAGAAAGATTAATCAGTGTTGAACTTTGGAAGTGGGATTATTGTTTAAAGCCATTTCTGTGGATTTTGTGGCTCCTTGGAGGACTTTTGGGGAGTTTCCGAGTGGCGGGTTCAGGATCCGACACGAAGTTTGCTGGTTTTGCTTTTAAAAGTCACCAGATGATGGCGCCGTGAGATCAGTTGAAGTCTCTCTAGCAAAATATTTCTCAACTTTGGCCCCTTTTAAGATGGGTGGATGCTGGCTGCGGAATTCTGGGAGTTGAAGTCCACCCATCTTAAAAGTCACAAAGGCTGAAAAACACTGCTCTAACCCAAAGTATTTGGCTTTAAACGGGATATATATCCACGCACCTCTCCATCCTTGCACAAAATGAAAACCTCCTGCTTTGATTCCCTTCCGTCTCCATCGCTGTTTAGGGAGCTTGTCTCTAAAAAGGAAAACCTGAGCCACTGTGCCAGTTCTGCCCCATCACCAAATTCCATTTCCATTGAACCTCGCCAGTCCTATTTCCACGCACCTGTCCTTTTCTTACGGCACCTTGTGACACCTGGAGATGCTTTTTTTTTTAAAAAAAAATAATAATCTTCTGCAAACAATAACCACCAAAAGTCTAGTTTTGTGTTTTTGGTGGAAATACCCGATTCGGAAGACCTGCAAACTGAAGAGAGGCTTTTCGAGACCAAAAGGCCCCAGGAGATGGGTCCCCGCTGCAGCGATCCTCGAGTGTTGGTGCAAGCGTTGGATTGTGTTCGGCAGCGTGCACTCGCCAGAAATGAGACTTGCGGAGAAAAAGACCTCCCCGGATTTCTACTTCTTTGCACTAATTGCAAACTGCACAGGGGTTTTTTAAAAAACTTTTCCTGCCTCCCAATTTTCTATTCTGTCCCACTGAAGCCAATAGTAGCCAGATTGGTATTTCTAACCATCGTGTTTTCAGAGATTGATTTCTGCGTGTGTCGGGTGTGGGTGGGGGAAGAGACTAAACTTTCTGCTTCCAACTCACAACCGTGATGTGTCTTCGGAGGACAGGTTTCCACGAAAGCATTAAACTTTTTAAAAACTTTTCCTTTTTAAAGGTTCTTTTTCTTGGAGGGGTCCTTGGTGCTCCCCGAGTTCGGTTTTTCTTCCAGACCTCTCGTCACCCAAATTTGGTACGTCATCAGTGCTAGTGCTAGGTGATGTAATGTATTTTGGGCAATGAAACGTCTGCCAAGCTCAGAGTACCAAGGACCCTTCATTTTAACCCTGAGCTACAAATATTCTCCTTTATTGGCTGTATTCCCGCCGCCACCACCACCACTGGGTGTCCTCTCGAGGAGTTGGGATGTTTCCCAACCCATCTGGATACCAAGTTGGGAATTGTTCCTTCTCTTTTTTTTTCACCCATTTTTTCAAGCTTTGCTCTGCAGTCTGGCGGCTGCACCAAAACTTGGACCACGATTGTTAATTTTGCAGATAATCAACTCTTCTTGCTGTCTGCCTGCATCCCAAGTGGCCTTTTTTTTTTCTTTTTTTTTTTTGGAGGGCTTTGCCGTCATCCTATTGCAAACCTATTTAGCAGTGTGTCCCTATCAAATGCAGGGGAAACGCAGTTCTGGGAGCGAGTTGGACATTGCTTTGCAAGGATGTGTAACGAGCGAACGAACTTTTCGTTTCTGTTAATTCAGGAAGCTTTCTATGTACACTTATCCCAGATGTACGCGCACACCTACTTTTGAATTGGTAAAAAAAAATACAGATTATTATTTTTAACTGTATGAGTCTTGTAGGCTTTACCGTTTGATCGTTGGCCTAGAATTTGGGATCAAGCCTCACTATTGCTAGGAGTGTCCCAATCGGCAAGGAAATTCCATGGGGGAACTGGATTCAGTTAACAACCATGTTACTAACTTAAGAAAGGATGTAAAACGGGGCAAAACTCATAGCTGCCTTGCCTAGCAGCGGGAATTTTGGGCTCAATTGTGGTTTTAAGTCAAGGACTGTGTCAGTCAGATCCAGCGACCAGTGTGCAATAAGACAACACAAAACTTCACAATTTCCAGCCGCAATTGGGAAGAGACTTTCCATTGCTAAGCAGGCTGTTCTTAAGTGAGCCATGCATCGTTTTACAACCTTTTCTTTTTTGCCATGTTAAAGTGAATGTGGTTAAGTGGACCACATAATCGTTAAATGAATCCAGCTTCCTTTGTTGACTTTGCTTGAAAACTGACTGGGTCATAAAGAGGTTGACAGGACCCCAGAATGCTGCAACTGTTATACATACATACATGCATGCTAGTTGCATGGCCATAAAATATGGAAAATGTCATAAATGCAAGCAGCAATTTCCAATCCAGATCAGACCATTTTTGGAGTCCGTTGTAACTTCAGTTGCTAAGTGAACAGTCATTAAGCAAGGACTACCTGTACATTTAAAAAAAAAATTGAGGCTTTGCTGATATTTTAATAGTGCAGTTCTATTCTTAGTGTAATATGAAACGAGTCCTATTGAATTTGGTAGGGTTTACTCCCAGGTAAATACGGCTAATCCTTGACTTATGACCACAATTGAGCCCAAAATTTACGTTGCTAAGTGAGCCATTTTGTTAAGGCAGTCTTGTCCCGTTTTACCATCTTCCTTGCCAGAGTTATTAAGTGAATTGCTGCAGTCGTTAAGTTAGAAACACGGTTGTTAAGTGAATCCGGCTGCCCCCATTTTGACTTTGCTCATCCGAAGGGGGAATCACATGACTCCGGGATACCGCGACCGTCATAAATACAAGCCAGTTGCCAAGTGTTGTGAATTTTGATCGCAGGGATTCTGCCATGGTTGTTAAGTGCGGAAAAAATGATCAGAAGTCCCCTTTTTTTCATCGTAACTTTGAACGTCACTAAGTGAACTGTTGCAAGTCGAGGACTACCTGTACAGTATATGTTGCACCCCCTTATTAGTTTTTGAATCAAGATTCAGTAATGCAAGTGACATTCGGCGGCAGGAAAGACAGCTGCTATTTTTGAACTGATGGTTTCTTAAGAATAAATTTATATCGTAGGAATAGATACCACAGGAAACCGATTTAGATGGTTTTAAAAATTAAACATGGTTAAGAGTGGCGTAGGAGGCTAATGCCTCCTACTAAGGCAGCATTTAAGATCCAGCTGCCTGCAATTACTGCGAGTTCAATTCTCACCAGGCCCAAGGTCGACTCAGCCTTCCATCCTTTCTAAGGTGGGTAAATTGAGGACCCAGTTTGTGGGGGCAATAAGCTGACTTTGTATAAATATACAAAAGTATGAAGGCTATTGCTTAACGCATTATATGCCGCCCTGAGGAGAAGGGCGGCATATAAATCAATTTTTTTTAAAAAAAAAGTTAATTCCAGCTCCTGGAGAGAAATTTCCTTCCGTAACTTCCAGATGTGTAGATTTAAGCTCCCAGAATTCTCAGAGATAATCCTGCTGGTTGGGGAATTCTGGGAGTTCAAGTCTGTAGTACAGATGGCACTTGACTTATTCATTTAGTGGCTGTTTAAAGTGACAACGGCACTGGAAAAAACGGATTTATGTCCATTTTTCACACTTAATGACCACTTTATGACCCCCCCCATGATCATATGATCAAAATTCAGATGTTTGGCAACCGATTCATACTTAATGACCATGCTGTATCCGAAGGTCATGCGGCTTTTTGACAAGCACAGTCAATGGGGAAGCCAAATTCAATTAGCAGCCTTGTTACTAATTTACAAATGGCACTAAACAACTGAGGCAAAAAAGGTCGTAAAATGGGGCAAAACTCACTTAATAAATATCTTGCCTCAAAACAACATAAATTTTGGGCTCAGCTGTGGTCATAAGTCGAGGACTACCTATATAACAATAGCACTTAGACTTATATACCGCTTCACAGTGCCTTACAGCCCTGAGTGGTTTACGGAGTCAGCCTCTCGCCCCCAACGATCCTGGTCCTCATTTTACAGACCTCAGAAGGATGGAAGGCTGAGTCAACCTTGAGCCGGTGAGAATCAAACTGCTGGCAGTCGGCAGAATTAGCCTGCAATACTGCATTCTAACCAGTGCGCCATGATGTTAAGAATTTTGGGAGTTGAAATCCACAGGGCTTAAAGTGACCAAGTTGGACACCCTTGATCTAGGCCAACCCCATACTTCCGTGATGGCGAACCTATCGCACGGGTGCCACAGGTGGCACACGGAGCCATATCGGTGGGCACGCGAGCTCAGCTCCGGCACGCATGATGCGCCAGCCAGCTGATTTTCGAGCCTTCTGGGCCCACCAGAAGTCAGGAAACACTGTTTCTGGCCTCCGGAGGGCCTCGGGGGGTGGGGGAGGCCATTTTTGCCCTCCCCAGGTTCCTAGAAACGCTCTGGAGCCTGGGGAGAGCAAAAAAACGGGCCTACTGGGCCATCATGTGCCAAAAGCGGGGAGAGCACAGGGGGTGCGTGTGACCCCACCACGCTCCCCCCACTTTTGGCACCCAATGGCAAAAAAGGTTAGCCATCACTGCCCTACTTGGTGCAGGATTGAATGCAGTATCTCTGTTAGTTGCCCATCCAATCTTAGTTTGAAGGATAACTTGCCATCTGGATTCATGCTACTTTGGCTTCTCCCAAAAGTCAACTCAAATTCTACATTCTCAATTTTTTGAAAGGAACTACCAAGGGGAAAATCATACACACACACACAAAACACTGGCAGGGCAAGCTATTGAATATATAAACAGAGAGCAAAGCCCATTCCCTTCTAGCATTGATGATGTTACTTAATTGGTTCATGAGACATCTGCAAGAAACCAACCCAGCTCAGAGAGCACCAAGGTTTCCTGCAGTCCTCCTCCTCTTCACACACTCCACTCCATTCTAGAGCACTGATGATATTATCCAGTTGGGTCATGAAAGGTTTGCAAGAGCACCAAGGACTCCACATCTAAATGGCAAAGCTTGGGGAAATTATTAAAAGAAATTGAGTGAAATTGTAAACACTGATACATTTTAGCAGCAATGTCCTGTTTTATTGAAAATGACTGGGTTTTTTTGTTTTTTGTTTGCATTGAAGTTAATCCCATGACAAAATATAATCAGACAGGCAAGACGGTGGACTGCCTAGGCCAGCGTTTCTCATCCTGGACAAATTTTAAGAGATGTGGACTTCAATTCAACTGGCTGGCTGGGGGATTCTGGGAGTTGGAAATCCATCTCTCTTAAAAGTTGTCCACGTTGAGAAACACTGATCTAGACACACAGCGTTTGAAATGGTTTAGAAAACAAACCCAGTTACCTGAACTATGGAGGAAAAAAAATACAAACCATGTATCCCCAAGACATAGGGGCACTAAAAACTTCCATCCCCTCATCTCCCCAATATTAAACATTGCCAATACAAACACAAGTTTATAATAATATATAAAGTCAGTATAATATAGAATATTCTCAAGGGGAAAAAAAATCAGTGCTTAAAACACTGTCCTCATTCGCTTCAGTAGACAGAGTGAAAAAGCACACCGAAAAATAAATATATATATATATATATATATATATATGAAAGCGCACACAAAGAGTACCCCTTATTCTGAAGGAATCCTTTTTTAAAAAGGCAGAAATCTAATTCATACATTTAGAGAACCACAAAAGAATTTTTTTTAAAAAAAACACCATTCGGTATGGCTTATTTTTTTCATCAACAGTTGCGCGTGTCACAGAAGGAAATAAAATATTGTTACTATTGCATTTTTTCTCCCAGTTTTTGCATTTTAAAAAAAAACAACACCCGGAGTTTTTAAGTCTGTGGCATTTTAACAGGGGAAGAAGCTGTGCAAATATGGAAGCACGGAAATGAGAGAGGGCCAGCCCCCGTTTTATCAGAAGGCTGCTGTGATTATGCACTAACTTCAGAGGCAAAAAACCAGATTGCAATTGTGTTAGACATTCTGATGACTTTTTCTTTCCTATGCTCTGTCTCTGAAGGAGCCTAAGGCGAATCAAATTTCTTTGAGCCAGCATCGCTAGAAGTTATCCACAATGGCTGATAATGCTGTTCCAAGATTTCTGGCCGATGTTTTTCCCTGCAATAGCAGGGATTGAATGGGACTGTTCTGCAAATAAGGTTCGGGCAAATCTCTCTAACCGATTGATTTTTGTAGCAATTGCTTCAGAGCTTCTGGTACAAATGCATGGACGAAGGTTCCTTGCAGATCTGTTGACAAAGTGGCACGAGTCATTTGCCACAGGCTCCATCTTCTGAAAGAAAAAAAATCACCAAGTGGCCTCTTTTTCCCTTTGCCCCATTTTGGTATTTGAAATTGGAAGGAAATGCATCCCGTGAAGACATGCAAACATAGTCCCTCGGCGTTGGTTTTTCAATCTTGGCATCTTTAAAATGCTGGATTTGAGCAGATATTTTATCTGCAAACCATAGATTGGATTCCTGTTTGCCTCCAGGAAAACATTTTCTTAATCTGGCAATTGCCAAAATAAAATCAGATATATATTTTTTACACAGATATTAAATCCCTGATTGTGTCAGCTTTTTCTTTCTTGCAAATCCAACTTGCCCCCCACTTAAAAGAGGGGTGAGACACAGCTCATTGATACAGAAAATATTTTTTAGGCAGAAATCCAGTCTGTAGCTGCTGCAAGAACCAAAGTAAAGCTATGGCCAGTTTGGAAAAATCCATTATATATTCAGATGACGTCTGGCTAATTCAGCATGACAGCTTTCTGCATTCCAAGCTGCATGGAATCAAAACTGGCACCTCCTTGCCCCAATAAAAGGTGTTCACCAAATGAACCAAGGAGGAACTGCCATAATTTATTGGTTATTTCTTTTTCATCCTTCAGATCATGGATTGCAAAATTCTCCCCAGGGCTTATTGAAATACACAGGAAATGTTTTCAATTCATGAAACTGTGTTTTAATGCAGGGGGAAAAGAGAACCCGTAAAGCTGGATGGATCTGCATGATGACTGGTGAGGTTTTCACGAAGATGGGGAAGGTCACATCATAGCTTCTTGGGACAAAGCCAAAACATCCAGAAAAACAGTCATAATGCCCTTTTCTGAGATCATGGGTAGATGATTGGACTGGCGGTGAAAAAGTTTCCCTTAACACAGTTGAGGTAGCAGTCCGAGGATTTCGGGAAGGGTTGTGTACGATAAGTCAAAATAGCAAGCAGACTGTAATGCTCATCACCCCAATTTCTACCTCACCCCCACCAAGGGAATGGTCTAATGCAGAGGTCTTCAAACTTGGCAGCTTTAAGCAGCGGTGAAATCCATTTTTTTTTTACTACCGGTTCTGTGGGCGTGGTTTGGTAGGCAGGATATGGCTTGGTGGGTGTGGCTCAGTGGGCCTGGCAGGGGAAGGACACTGCAAAATCTCCATTCCCACCCCACTCTGGGGTCAGCCAGAGGTGGCATCTGCCGGTTCTCTGAACTATTCAAAATTTCTGCTATCCGTTCTCCAGAACCTGCTGGATTTCACTCCTGGCCTTAAGATTTGTGGGAATTGAAGTCTACAAATCTTAAAAGTTGCCACGTTCGAAGACCTCTGGTCTAATGATAGGGCCAGCCCTGTGGGTCACATCTTTGGAAAAAGTTCAGAGAAGAGCAACCAAGATGATCAAAGTCCTGGAGACCAAAACATACGAAGGATGGTTGCAGGATTTGGGTTTGGCTAGTTTAGAGAAAAGAAGGACCCAGGTGGGACATGATAGCAGAATTCCAGTATTGGAGAGGCTGCCACGAAGAAGAGGCGGTCAACTTATTTTCCAAAGCACCAGAGGGCAGGAGAAGAAACAATGCATGGAAACTAATGTTAAGAGAGAAGCAACTTGGAATTAAGGAGAAACGTCCTAACAGGGAGGACAATTAACCAGTGGGGCAGCTTGCCTTCAGATGTTGTCGGTGCTTCATCATTGGAGGTTTTTAAGAAGAGACCGGACAGTCACTTGTCTGAAATTAAATAGGGTCTCCTGTTTGAGCATGGGGCTGGACTAGATGACCTCCAAGATCCCTTCCAGCTCTATTCTATTCTAACACCCACCCTTCCTGTAATGCAGGAGTTACCCACCTTGACAACTTTAACATGTTGGACTTCAACTCCCAGAATTCCTCAGCCAGCCATGCTGGCTGAGGAATTCTGGGAATTGAAGTCCAGACTTCTTTAAGTTGCCAAGGTGGGCAAATGTAGCTCAAATGCTTGGTACGCGCCAGAAGTACTATAGCACCCATCAATGCCTCTCATCGAATCTTCAAATCACCCAGACTGGATATATATTTTCCCCCCCCTGTCCCATGGTTTACTATTGAATAATCCAGGGGTTCCCAACTCCAGGGACTGCGGCCCACTACTGGACTTTGAGCCATTCGGACCTGGGCCACGGAAGCGGCGGGCAAATGCGTGAGCGCCTGCTGCTCACACGGAATCCCCCCTCATGCCGCCCCCCATCCACTGGTCCGCAAAGCCGGAAAGGTTGGGGAACTGCAATAATCCATAATTGGCCATAAAATAGGCTGCGTACAGCACCTGAGCCTCTTTTCTATTTGGTCCTCTATCCGTATCTGGCTGTTAATTGCTGAAAATTTGTCTCCTGGCATTTTGAGGCGCGGAACACCCAAAATGTAAAGCACAAGACCCAAAACATAGCTTTTTTTAAAAAAACCAAACACCTCCCAATCCACGCCTAATCATTCCTCATCCAAAATCAAAAGCCAGCCGTAAATCCATGTTTACGAACTCCCACAGCTGGATTTGCACAACATGCTTTGATTTCCTTTGGCATTTTGCCCTTTTTTTTGTACGGATCATGGCAACTGCTAAAACAGCAAACATCCCCGACTTGTTGGCAGAACAAAGCAAGCATCACATTCAAGTCCGCCAACAGTTCCGCTGAGCATTAGGATTGTGCAAGATTGATAGAACTCTATTCTAGCAGCTCACAAAGTTACTGTAGATAGAACAACCCATAACAATGCCTCCTAGGTAGAATCATCATCATCATCTTTTAGCAACCCCATAATCCCTTGCGGGGTGGAGTCTGGGCAACTGAATGGAGCTGTTTACTGGCCGGATGCCCTTCCTGTCGCCAATGCGGAGTTCTGTTCAGCAGATACGTTCTCATTGTGCCCAGAGACAGAAATATCTGCCTCTACCTAGGATCGAACTCACAGCCTCCTGATTGTGAGGTGAGAGCTCCATCTCTAGGCCACTGCATCACTCTCCTAGGTAGGATCCCATGAGGTGGACAAAATAGCATTAGCACTTAAGACTTACATACCACTTCATGGCACTTCACAGCCCTCTCTAAGTGGTTTACAGAGTCAGCATATTTTCCCCCAACAATCTGGGTCTTCAGTTTACCGACATCAGAAGGATGGAAGGATGGGTCAACCTGGAGCCAGTCAGGAGCGAACACCTGGCAGTGGGCAGAGTTAGCTTGCAATGCTGCATTCTAGCCACTGCGCCATCACGACTCTTAAAAGTCGTGCAACATGGATTATGCCCAACAGTTCGGTTTCCTTGTTCAGAAACTCCCAAGATGTTAGCCACTTTCCCAAAAGCTCCCTATTCGTGGAATATAAAACGCAGCCAGGCCCAATGGCTCAACACCAAGCATCACGTTTTCCACCGAATTTGGTTCCTAAAAATCTGGAGGTGTGTCCCTTGTGGGCACGCAAAGGCAAGAGCATTGCAACGACATCAGCCATAACTTTACAGACTTTAATGTATTCGCTTCTCTTTTGCGTTGTTGATAAACAGCCGCAAAAGCAAAGAGCCCACTATTTTAAGCAGAGAGAGAGAGAGAACAACAAACACAAAATAGTCTCTTCAAAATATAATAAGTAAAACCTAACCAGCATGGAACAGGAGAGGAAAAGGGAACAAGACAGTGAGTTAGAGACACCAGGGTTAGGTGGATTGTATTCAAATCTTTTGCCTCAGTTATATGCTAGGATTGCAGATTAGACCAACTGGGAACCAATTTTGACCACACTTACAAGGACAGAGAGAGGAGACGGCATAAGGAAAGATCCAGGAGAAATTAGGTGTCATCCCACATCCCTCTTTTTGTTCAGGACTGCACTGCATACTCATAATTGGAAATAAAACTGTAATTGGAATAAGGCAGAAGAATGGGAAAGCCAATTCTCAGGTCTGGATAGGAGGGAAATGGAATGTTTCCAAAAGCTGAACATTGTCCCCCCACCTTAAATATCTGAATTTGAACTCAGCTGCTGTTGTTGATTTTTTTAAAAAGATGCCCATTGAGATGGAACCAAGAGGGAACTGAATCTCAGGAATGCTTTATGGAAGCATCATCGATAAATGAGAAAGTTGTTAAGGCAAAGACAGTCAAGAAACTGAAGAAAAGGCTTGTATTTCGCATTCAGTGAGGTGGGTGTATTTGCCGATTTTTCCAAGCCCTTTAAAAAAGTATACAAAAACCTAAGCTTAAAATATTGCCCTCCGGTTAAAATACAATATAAAATGCAAGAAGTCACGAAGATCTGTGAAAAACTACTCCTTCCCCTCCCATTCGCCCTTCTTTCATTAGTATGTTAAATGATAATAACATACTTGGTTAGATGTTTTTTTACGGGTAACCAAAGACGCGGTTTTACAACTTCAAAGAAGTCCATCATTTGTTCCAGTCACTGAGTATCCGATATTCATGCAAAAGCTGTATTTTCTCCAACCTGCTTAACCAGGACAGAGGCAGACATAACATCTGTATTTATACCTTTATTTAATTACCTTAAAACTGATGAAGCTTCTTAGATTAGAAGTGAAACATCTTCTTTAAGGAAAAAACAGGCCAGCTGCCTTTTAAAAAAGCACTTTTGAGACAACTATGACCTGAATGACTGAGAATCTCCACAGACGTTTATTTATTTATCAAATTTATATGCTGCTTGTCTCGTGGTTTGATGCTAAACCTGGTTAATTTTAACCTTGGTTTTGGTGTCTTAACAGATGCTCTGTATTCTATTAGGTTAATTTATGGTTCAATTATTCTGTAAACTCAGAAAACAAGTCAGTGCAGTAACTATGTTAAGCACGTTGGGTCAATATAGGCAATAAATGCCTTCTTTGACTTCAAGAAAACAGTAGCTTAAACCAATGAATGGAGTGTGTGGGAAATATGAAAACTATGATGGGGAAGAGAATTGGTAAGATTGGAAAAAGACATAGGCAGAACAGCATGTTTCTTAAATTCCCCCCTCAGTTCTCTTTGCTGCACAAGCGCTGCCCCAGTCAAGGAAGAAGGAAACAGCAGAGCCATGATATGTAATGAAACAAAGATAGGTAAAATATACAGCTTGGAGGAAGCTGTTTCTTAGTGCAAACTGGAGTGTAATTTTTGCTCGGATCTCCCCAATGAGAAATGCAAAATTTAAATGGGGAACCTTTTAGTACCGATAAGCGGCTACTGCCATGGGCTGTCTGTCTTTGGATTTGAAGCCCTTTTAGGGGAGACACAAACAATCTGCCTTACAAATTAAGTTGCAGGATGCTTGGCATGGAGCCCATTCAGTCTTTGGGGCAGCCTATAGAAGTACAAGCAGACAATTTTATTGCTCTTAACAATCCATTATTTTCTATCCATGATCTCCAGTTGGATTAGATATAAGTACTTTTTTTAAAAAAAATTGATTTATATGCCGCCCTTCTCCGGAGACTCAGGGCAGCTTACAATGCATTAAGCAATAGCCTTCATATTTTTGTATATTTATACAAAGTCAGCTTATTTCCCCCACAAACTGGGTCCTCAATTTACCTGCCTTAGAAAGGATGGAAGGCTGAGTCAACCTTGAGCCTGGTGAGATTCAAGCTTACAGTAATTGCAGACAGCTGGTGTTAATCACAATGCATTAGTCTGCATTAGTCTGCTGAGCCACCAGGCCCCATATACTACAAGTATATGCACCATTTGAAGCAGGGTGTGTTTCAAGGCCAGCTCAAAATAGGAGACCAACATTATTGCTATTGATGCATTAAGGCCTGGATGTATTTTCTTGTCATGATCACCGGATGGATAATGCCACCTTAAAGCCTCAAAACCTGGCTCTCCCAACTGACTAAAGGCCCCCAATACGGCCATCCTATTTTGGAAGTGGCTACTAGACTAGTTCAAGATCTCACCTCCATCCCATCTATGCATTGGTTCTTTTTATCGAATGTTCCTTTTAATGTTTCAGCGTTTGATGTTTTAATGTTATAATACTGTGATTGTTTTATTCAGTTATTTATAAGATCGTAAGCTGTCCAGAGTCATTTGCAGAGCGATGGGCGGCATACAAATTTAATAAATAAATAAAAAATAATCCTAAATACAACCCCCTGCAATTTGGCACCACTTCTACACTCATTTTCTAACTGGTTTTAGTACGTTAAGCCAAGGGTGCTCCTCTACAAACCTGCATAGGAAGTTCTTTAACTAGGAAATGATGCTTTTCTTTCACTTTCTCTCTTTTAGAAACATTAAGGTGATTCTTTCTGGAGGATTAACAATGCCAGGTGTCTTTTGTACACTTCTTCCTCCTCTGTTGACTTACAAAGTAGCTACAATTAAAAAGTAATAGAGAAAATGAAACAAAACTCTGAAACTAGGATGTTCCCACCTCCTTAGGTTACATTATTAAAACATTTCAAGATTCCAAAAGTTAGAAAAAGCGCCAGAGAAGGAAAGGATATATTAACTCTTTAGAAATTACGATATGTTATCCTTGCTATCAGATCTGACAATACACAGACTCTATGTTACTAGTTAGACCCACATCATGCACACCAGTAGTGGGTTTCAAAACCCGTTACTATCGGTTCACTCGTGGGTGCGTGCGCCTTCTGAGCATGCCTCCCACTGCCGCCACTGGTTTGTCCAATCTCTCTCTCTCTCTCTCTCTCTCTTTCACACACACACACACACACACACACACACACACACACAGAGGGAATCAGCACCTTTAACTGTTTGACCTCTCTGACTCAGAGAGCTGTTCTTTTTTTAAGGTTTAAGGTAATGGTTTTTTTAGCCTGACAGTATTCAGAATGAAACTACAGGTTCTGCAGCTAAGAACAAGAGGTTTCAGATGCACTTTTTCTGCTTCAATGCAGGAGGCCAAGATAAAAGAACGAATTGGCCAAATGATCCTTTTAAAGCTGTCCCAGAAAAGTAGCAGTAACCAGCCAGAAATCCTATTCAATCATTACAGAGAAGAAAGGTCACAAAATATCTTGCTTAAATACCGAAGGTTGCTTCCCCAAATGTGCAGATCCTAAAACTCCAGATAAAGAGGTACTAAGGCCTGTACAGGTTCCCCACTCGACACAATGGCAAAGATCGGCCCAGCAGACGTAATTACTCGATGCGTGGCTTAGTTACAAACCCAACACAGCTATTTCTTAACGGAGCTTCGGCCAAGAAAACCCTTTGGTTCCTCACACTGCCACAATGCTCAGTTCAAACCTCGCTTCTGTCCCTGAATGAGCGAGCAAGAGACACATCCAAAGATAGAAAAGTGGATTTTTGAGGCTTAGCCACAAGGGGGCATATTTGTGGCGTGGGTCTCTCGCTCTGCCCTCATTAGCAAGCAAGTTATAAATGGAGGCAACCTGAGGTTATTCAAATGCCAGTGGGCTAAATTAATCCTTTGATCAACCCACTTCAGGGAAAGAGGACAACAGTCTAGTGAAGGCTGCTGCAAACGGCAAAGCCTATTGTTCTCTCCGGCTGGGATCTCAAAAGCTTCCCACTGTTTTGTTTACCACTGGTAACCTTGATACCACGTTCCCCTGCTGCTGGGAGGGTAGTTATTTTAAAACATTTTTGATCATTATCGTTGGAGAAGCACGTGTTCTCTCTCTGTTAAGTCTGACCGTGGAAAAATAATAAATATACATATATATATTTGAGAGAGGAAACTCCATGCTGCCTGCAATATAACCTGGTTGGTTCCGACTGAAAAGATTTGAGGGTTGGGTTTCTTCTTTTCCTATTTTTAAAACGGTTGGAAAGATTTAAAAGAAGGAAGTGACGGCATCGAGGGAAAATGCTTTTGATGCAAAAATCCGATAGAGAACTTATCAGATGTTCTTTGGGGGGGGGGGAGTCTTCACACACAATGCGTTTCTATACATGGGGACAATGGCCAGGCTACTGGAGCTTCCCTGATAACAGCTCTTCCCACCCTGCGATCCCCAAACCGGCAGGAAAAACCCCCAAATCCCTAAGAAATCCAAGCGAAATCCTTGTCGGTCTCCCCAGGGTTCTCTGGGGCAGAGTCAGCGCCATCTTTGTCGTTTTCCAAGATGGCCTCGTCTTGTGAAATCTCCATCTCCTCTTTCCATTTCAGGTCGTCTTCCTCCTCTTCGTCTCCTTCCGCCTTGAAGTTGTCGGGGTCTTCAGCGTAAGGGCCCTCGGGGCCGTACAATCCATCCGGGGACCCGTCTCCGCCACCGGCTTCTAAGTGGCCAGCCATGCCGTGGCCAGAACAGTCAGTGCACACGCCGTGGCGACGGGAACCGTGCTTGATGCCCACGCTGGCGGCGGATATGAACACTCGGCTGCACACTTTGCAGACGTATTTTTTGTCCTTGCTGTGAACCTGGGGAGGAAGACAAAAGTTAAAGCAGATAAAGCTTTAAAGCGCTCCATGGCTTAGGACCAGGGTACTTACGGGACCGCCTTCTGCCGCCAATAGCCTCCCACCGGCCGGTGCGTTCCCACAGAGAGGGTCTCCTCAGGGTGCCGTCAGCCAGACAATGCCGGCTGGCGACCCCCAGGGGGAGGGCCTTCTCTATGGCAGCCCCTACTCTCTGGAACAATCTTCCTCCAAAACTGAGAACAATTGCTGACCTCCGGACTTTTCGTCGGGCCCTGAAAACTCATCTCTTTCAGCTTGCTGGTCTAGCCTGACCCCGCTGAATTTTTAAGATCTGTATTATAGGGTTGGGTATTTTAAATATTTAATGGTTAATGGTTTTAATTTTTAGCCAAAGTTATATGCTTTTTTTTTAAGAAATTGTTTAACTTTTGTGTACTATTTTTATTTGGCTGTTCACCGCCCTGAGTCCGCAAGGAGAAGGGCGGCATACAAATCTAAACAAATAAATAAATAAATAAAATAAATTAGCAGAGGAAAAATGTCTTCAGGGTGTAATGTAGGTTATGCAGGCTGTCCTCGATTTACAGCAGTTTGTTGATTGTATCTATTATGACAGTTCTGTTATTCTGTTATTTAGTGACACTGTTCGAAGTTACAACGTCGCTGAAGAAAGTGACTTACAACCATTTCCCACACTTACTTTACTTTTTACTTTTACTTTTATTAAATTTATATACCGCCTTACTCCTGAATGACTCAGGGCGGTGAATAGCCAAAAAGATAAAATACATGTAATCCAAACATTAAAAAACCATTTAAAATAGATTAAATATTCTGGCCCAAACAAATTAAAGCACCCCAATTTATAGAACAAATTAAAAATTAAAAAGGAATTAAAAAAGGGAAGAGTTAGGTTAGCCCGGCCTGTTGAAATAAAAATGTTTTGAGGGCATGTCGGAAAGTGCGCAGATCTGGGATCCTCCGTATCTTCGAGGGGAGCTCATTCCAGATGGCAGGTGCCCCCACAGAGAAGGCCCTCCCCCTGGAGGCCGCCAGTCAACATTGTTTAGGCGATGGCACCCTGAGAAGCCCCTCTCTATGGGAGTGTACTGGCCAGTGAGAGGCTACTGGTGGCAGAAGGCGGTCTCGTATGTACCCCGGTCCTAAGCCATGGAGCATTCTAAAGGTGGTAACCAAAACCTTGAAGTGCACTCGGAAGACCACCAGGAGCCAGTGCAGCTCGCGCAAGAGGGGGGTCACATGGGAGCGCCACGTCGCTCCCATAACCACTCGCGAGGCCACATTCTGGACGTTACGACTGTTGCAGCATCCCCGTGGTCACATGATTTACATTTACTGTTGCAGCATCCCCGTGGTCACATGATTTACATTTGGAAGCTTGACAACTGGTTGCAGTGTCCCGGGGTCATGCGATCATGTTTTGTGACCTTCTGACAAGCAAAGCCAATGGGGAAGCCAGATTCGCTTAACAACTAACTGTGTTACTAACTGAACAACTGCAGTGATTCACTTAACATATGTGGCAAGAAAAGTCGTAAAATAGGGCAAAATTCAAATTTCTCACTTAGCAACACAAATTCGGGGCTCAACTGTGATTGTAAGTCGAGGACTACCTGTATTGTATCAAACCCTGGCTATTTTCTTTTAAATACTGCCGAGATTAAATTGCGTCGGTCTTAAGACTGTTCAAGTCTCCACACAACCATGTATCCCGATAGGCAGACTCTGTGCCAATCATCCTCTCCCTGCCCAGGGGTTTCGTTGCAAGATATAATCAATGAGGGGGGAAACTTTTATGTATCTTTTTTTTTTAAGTGACCACAGATAAACAAATGTTTATTCTGATTTAATTGCATTCCATTTTGCCTTCAAAGGCCTTGGTTATTACCTGCCCTGAGCCACAAAAACACAGCAAAGGACAAATTATATAAAATATTCTTTATATAATAGTGTTTTATCGCAACTTTATTACCTTATAAGTAAGTCAAGGCGGTGAACAGACCAAATACTCCTTGAGGGATCGTGGTGCTCTCAGAGCTTTCTTTTTTTTCTTGCAGAAGTTTCCTTACCCAAACGAGGTAACATCGTCAGTGCGAATAACAATGTCACTTGCACTGATGATGTTACCTCGTTTGGGTAAGGAAACTTCTGCAGGAAAACAAGCAAGCTGTGAGAGCACCAAGCACTAATGCCAAACCTGAGCTACAAGTAGTCTCCTTTATTTAATGAATAAATAACTGCATATCGGACGTTAATACAATCAAACGAATCCAGAGATATTTCACAAGAAGAGCCCTCCACTCCTCTGCTCGCAACAAAAGAAGCCTGGATAGCCCAGCAGACTAATGCATTGTGATTAACTCCAGCTGCCCGCAATTACTGCAAATTCAAATCTCACCAGGCTCAAGGTTGACTCAGCCTTCCATCCTTTCTAAGGTAGGTAAATTGAGGACCCAGTTTGTGGGGGCAATAAGCTGACTTTGTATAAATATACAAAAGTATGAAGGCTATTGCTTAACACATTGTAAGCCACCCTGAGTCTCTGGAGAAGGGCGGCATATAAATCAAATTAAAAAAAGAAGAAGGAAGGAAGGAAGGAAGGAAGGAAGGAAGGAAGGAAGGAAGGAAGGAAGGAAGGAAGGAAGGAAGGAAGAAAGAAGAACATTCAGCTGTCTGCAATTACTGTAAGTTCGAATCTCACCAGGCTCAAGGTTGACTCAGCCTTCCATCCTTTCTAAGGGAGGTAAATTGAGGACCCAGTTTGTGGGGGAAATAAGCTGACTTGGTATAAAATATACAAAAGTATGAAGGCTATTGCTTGGCGCATTGTAAGCCGCCCTGAGTCTCCGGAGAAGGGCGGCATATAAATTAAATTAAAAAAAAAAAACTTATGCCACCAGACTTGAAATTTTGGGCTTAGACAACTTAGAACTTCGCTGTCTTCGGTCTGACTTGAGCATAGTACATAAAATCATCTGGTACAATGTCCTACCAGCCAATGAATACTTCACCTTCAACCAAAACAATACAAGAGCACACAATAGATACAAACTCATGGTAAATCACTCCAAACTCGATTGCAGAAAATACGACTTCAGTAACAGAGTGGTCAACACCTGGAATGCACTACCTGACTCTGTGGTTTCTTCCCCAAACCCCCAAAATTTTAACCTTAGACTGTCTACTGTAGACCTCACCCCATTCCTAAGAGGTCTGTAAGGGGCGTGCATAAGTGCACCAGTTTGCCTACCATCCCTGTCCTAATGTTTTCTTTTATTCATATCAATTTCATGTTTTTATAATTACGTTTACACTTGTATCTGTCATAAAATACATGCTTGACAAAATAAATATATAAATAAAAATAAATAAATAATACTCCTTTCTGCTCCTATTTTCCCCACAAAAAAACAATCCCTATATATTTGAAAGGACATAAACATACAAGTCTTTTTTTTTTATAACTTTGTGCAGATAGTTTGTATTTTTCATTATCAACTGAAGATAGCTTGTCCCCCTTGTAAATGCCTTGCAATTTTCCAATTTTTTTTTTTTTTTAAACAAAATGTACCTGAATTTCAACCACTGCGGTGAGTTTTAGTTTCAAGAAAGAACGAAGAAGAGATTGGAGGCATGTGTGTCGCGTCGCTGAATTAATATCTCGGGCTACCCAAAGCCCACCCCGATGGAGCAAATCAAGGGGCACCTTGGGAGCAATTGGTCCCATGTCCAGATGGCCGGGGCAGTCATCCAAATGGACAAGGATTCGCGGAGAGAAGGAAGGAAGAAGGCAGCAGGTTCTGGGTACTATGGCAACAGAGTGCAGTGGCCCCTAAACATTGCCGTTGAAGCAATACAAGCTGGCTGCCCATCTTCCATCTACAAAACGCCACCAATTTGGCAAGGCAAGATGCAACCTTGCACCTGCAATAAGCAGACAGTGGCGTATCGGCTGAGCATTGAACTATTTCCCCATGGAAAGGAAGACAGCCATTTCCAGAAGGCAACTAGATGCAAGACAGGCTGTCTGCCAAATATCCTGCCCCGATATCCAGAGAACAGCTGGGAGGAAACAGGATTTCTTTCACGGATGCACTTCCTATGTTTGGATCTTGCTACGAAAGCCTTCGGAATGGTTTAAAGACCGGTGCCATCTACCGTAAATCACACTTCGATTCAATTTTCGCACACATTTTTTTCCCCCCCTTTTAAAAATCTGAAGTATTTGAAATATTCTGATGGCAGGAGGTCTCAGATTTCTTCAAACCATACTGGAGGAGTATTTGGGGATGGATTAGGAAAGCAGTGGTCTATTCATAAAGCACATTTAAGTGGTTAATGATTTAACCTGGTTATTATTTATTTATTTATTTATTTATTTATTTATTTATTTATTTATTTATTTATTTATTTATTTATTTATTTATTTATTTATTTATTTATTTATTTATTTATTTATTTATTTATTTATTTATTTATTTATTTATTTATTTATTTTATTGAATTTCTATACCGCCCTTCTCCCGAAGGACTCAGGGCAGTGCACAGCCACATTAAAACAACCAAGTATACAAAATTTAAAAACAATTAAAACTAATTAAACACTTTGGCTCCCCGAATTAAAATTCCCCAGGAATTTAAAAACACCCAGTCCGAATTCTTGTCTGGCTAGTCCAGCTTGTTGGAAAAGTAAGGTCTTAAGGGCAGGGCGGAAGGTACGTAGGTGGGGGATCATGCGTATCCCTGGTGGTAGTTCATTCCATAGGGTGGGTGCCCCCACAGAGAAGGTTCTCCCCCTGGGGGTCACCAGTCGACATTGCTTGGCCAACGGCACCCTGAGGAGCCCCTCTCTGTGGGAGCGTTTTTGGTTTTTTTTTTAATTTGATTTATATGCCACCCTTCTCCGGAGACTCAGGGCGGCTTACAATGCGTTAAGCAATAGCCTTCATACTTTTGTATATTTATGCAAAGTCAGCTTATTGCCCCCACAAACTGGGTCCTCATTTTACCCACCTTAGAAAGGATGGAAACCTGAGTCAGCCTTGAGCCTGTTGAGATTCAAACTTATAGTAACTGCAGACAGCTGGAGTTAATTACAATGCATTAGTCTGCTGCGCCACCAGGCCCCTAGATATTGATATCTATTCCAGCTAGTGGGCATAGGTGTTCAATGAGCAGGTTCAGCTAATTGTGAGAAATGGGTAATGGAAATGGGTAATTTAAATAGCAATACCAGTAGCACTTAGACTTATATACCGCTTTACAGAGCTTTTACAGGCCTCTCTAAGTGATTTACAGAGTCGGCATATTGCCCCCAATAATCTGGGTCCTTGTTTTACCCACCTTGGAAGGAGGGAAGGCTGAGTCAACCTTGAGCCTGGTGAGATTTGAACTGCCAAATTGCAGTCAGCCGGCAGTCAATGGAAGTAGCCTGCAGGACTGCATTCTCACCACTGTGCCATAGCAGCTCATCAATTTTTGTTCATTTACGAAATCACACTCACTGTCTTTCAAATGCAAGTTATTTATTTCAATAGAAATATTCCTAGCTGTGGAGTTCTTAATGCTGAACTTAGTTGTTTGCCTGCAGACATTTTATTATCCAACTAGGTTACATTATCAGTGGTGAGGTTAGCTGCAAGTAGCTTATACTGCCAATTTGGTAAGGGTGCAGTTTCCTCCTTGGTGGTTCCTGGATTAGAGTATTATCTTCTGCCTGATTTATTTCTTGTTCTTGTTTTGAAGTTTCATTGTTTTTTTTTCCCCAAGTGCTTGCATTATTTCTAAGTATTTTCTAAGTGCTTATATTATTTTCTGGAAATGAGCAGGAAAGATAATGGAAATAGCGCGTACTTTTATGTTGCAAAGAAATGTATTTATTCCGTCTGTTATAGAATCTGGAATGACTCCAGAGAGGTTTTCATCTTAAAATAAATTTAGAACGGCCCTTCGAGGAACAGGGTTAAGCAATAAAATTGATTTAAAAAAGAACCAACATGACAAAGTGATCAATTGGGCAATGTAACATTAAACTTCAAATGCCTTAAGAAAAAGTTCTGTCTTAAGGAATGATTTACGGATTAGAGACATCGAGGCTATCGAGAGAAGACCATTGTGTTAAGCGCTGGCTACCCCTGGAAAACTTTAACTGCCCCCCCAGTTCTCACTTGTACATGTAATCCTCAATTTATGACCACAACTGACTCCAAATTTCTGTGGCTAAGCAAGACAACTATTTTTTTTTTTAATTTGATTTATATGCCGCCCTTCTCCGGAGACTCAGGGCGGCTTACAATGCGTGAAGCAATAGCCTTCATGCTTTTGTCTATTTATACAAAGTCAGCTTATTGCCCCCACAAACTGGCTCCTCATTTTACCCACCTTAGAAAGGATGGAAGGCTGAGTCGACCTTGAGCCTGGCTAGGATTGGACTCAGAGAAATTACAGGCAGCTGGTGTTAATTGCTGCCTTTAGTAGGAGGCATTAGCCCCCTATGCTACTCAGGCTCCTTAAACAAGTTTTGTCCCATTTTGTGACCTTGCTTGCCACAGTTGCTAAGTGACTCCTTCCAGTTGTTAAGGTAGTAACATGGTTGTTAAGTGAATCTGACTTCCCCGTTGACTTTGCACGTGAGAAGGTCGCAAAGGGTGATCGCATGACCTTAGGATTCAGCAACGGTCATAAATACAAACCAGTTGCCAAGCATCTGAATTTTGATCCGGTGGGCCCGAAAGACCCAAAAATCAGATGGCCGGCGCTCACGTGCACGCTGGAACTGAGCTAGGGCAATGCTTGCGTGCTCACAGATATGGCTCCATGTGCCACTTGTGGCACGCGTGCCATAGGTTCGCCACCATGGTTCTAGAAGATGTATTCTCAGACGGCTGCAATAACAAGAACCTGTAGGTCTAATTTACCAGCAGAATGCACAGTGGACTCAGCAAATATTGGTCCCTCCAAAGAGAACTGGAACTGGAATACTCTCTAAGTAAAACAGGTGAGGGGAAGCATGCAGCTTCGTTCTTCGTTAATGAAAAGTTATTTTATGTATTTACTTGGGCTTCTGTGCTACAAATTCCTGTGGGTTCGTAGTGGCAATCCAAACATAGGGTTAAAAAATTTTTTTTTAAAAAATCTGATTTATGTGCCGCCCTTCTCCGGAGACTCAGGGCGGCTTACAATGCGTTAAGCAATAGCCTTCATACTTTTGTATATTTTATACAAAGTCAGCTTATTGCCCCCACAAACTGGATCCTCAATTTACCTACCTTAGAAAGGATGGAAGGCTGAGTCGACCCTGAGCCTGGCTAGGATTGGACTCAGAGAAATTACAGGCAGCTGGTGTTAATTGCTGCCTTTAGTAGGAGGCATTAGCCCTCTACTATCTTAGGAGGCTGGTATGCCTGGAGGCAGGCTAAATTTACACATTCCCTAAAACCTTTCAAATGATCGGTCTTTTTAGCCCTCGGGAAGCCCAATAAGATAAGGCAGGCTTGTTCCACAGGAAGAGGGCATCGCTGGGAAGGCTTCCCCCTAAAGTTCTATGTAGCTGATATTTCCACAGCCTACAGGGTACCTTCAACAGGTGCTCTCTTCCTAATCTCACTAGCAGGCAGGGGTATCATAGGTATCCAGATGCAGAACCATGAGAGGTTTTAAAGACGATAACCAGCACCTTGAATTGTATCTGGAAGCTAACTGGCAGCCAGTGAAGTTCCCCAAATAACAGCATTACGGGGGCAAATTTCAATCTCTCCATAATTACATAGGTAGCCGCAAGGATGTAGAATAAATTGCAGTGGTAGCCCAATTGAGACACGATGAGAACGTGAGCGCTGACTAGGCGTAAGGTGTTCTGATAGAGAAATGATCACAATTGGCACAGAAAATGTAATTATATGAAGGTTCTCCTGAGCTTGGCTTCCTCCATGAATTCCAAAGAACCCTCAAATTGTGAGCCAGCTAGAATAATAAATGAACAATCTAGAATTAAGGACTGACCTCCTATAGCACACACAAAAAAAATGAAGAGTAACAGTCCTGTGCATCCGGAACAACTCAGAAACATCCAACAGACATGGTATCACTATAGCACACAAACCAACAAAAGCAGGGGTGAAATCCAACAGGTTCTGACAGGTTCTGGAGAACCGGTAGCAGAAATATTGAGCCGTTCAGAGAACCGGCAAATACCACCTCTGGCTGGCCCCAGAGTGGGGTGGGAATGGAGATTTTGCAATATCCTTCCCCTGGAGTGGGGTGAGAATGGAGATTTTGCAGTATCCTTCCCCTGCCACGCCCATCAAGCTACACTATGCCCACCAAGCCACACCCACAGAACCGGTAGTAAAAAAATTTGGATTTCACCACTGAACAAATTTTGCCCTCCGAAACATTTTAAGCAAACTGAAAGACCCAGTAGCCCAAGAAGAAAAAACAGGGGTCATCTAGAATATACAATGCAAGGACTGTAAGAGCCACCATGTAGAACCGGCAGACAGAAGGTTGGCAGATCACCCTAAATTCTTGCCAGAAGACATGATGAAAACACAATCTGACAACACATGGGCTATTCTCAACCACAGTCCAACCACATGGACTGTTCTCAATCACAGTTTCAAGTGGAATAACTATTAGCATCTTGGATCGAGCCAAATTCAAAAATACTAGGGAGTTCCTGGAGGTTGGGCATTCAGACAAATCAGCCATCAATAGACACATAGAGACAAACCACATTTACACACCATTAAAAAGCGATAGGTACCAAGCCTAGGAAGGAAACAAAAAGATTACAGCAGACCCTCTCCACAGAAGCCAAAATTAAGGGATAATTAGCAAGGATAAGCAGGGATCAACATCAGGCAAACAATCAGGCAGAAAACAATTCTTTGATCAAGGAACCACCAAGGAAGAAACTACAACCCCACCAAAACTGCCAGAGCAAACTACTGCATGTAAACAGGCAGCTAACCTCACACTGACTGATACTGATAATGTTATCTACTTGGGTAATGAAACATCTGCTAGCAAACAATCAGGTTTAGAGAGAACCAATAACCCCATATGCATTAATCTTTAAGGGTCCTAAGACTTTTATTTAAATTAATGGCTATTACAATTGTCTATGTCTATTTTCTTCTATGATTGCATCACATATTTAATCTTAATATTTGATAATAGTTAGTGTCAGCATTCAATTGCTTTAGAAAGAAAATCCAGCAGATGAAACTCTGATTAGTATATTGACACTGTAGGTCCATGATGGTAAACCTATGACATGCGTACCACAGATCGCCCGAAGAACACTCTCTCTGTGGGCATGAGAGCTGTCGCCCCAGTTCAGCTTTGCCACACATGTGTGTGTGCCTGCTGCCAGCCAGCTGGTTGCCGGGTTGCCTAGTTGCCGTGCATGCGTGGGGTGCATAAGAGGGGAACCGCACATGCATGCGCGGGCCTCCCCGCACACATACATGGGGGGGTTGGGGCGGGTGCACTCTGGGCAATCGGTCTGGAAAAGGTTAGCCATTACTGCTATATGTAATGAAAAAGAAAACAGGACTGAAGAAAACAAGAACAATTTTATAGCCAATAATGCAGAAAGCCTGGATTTTGTTTCAATTCCTCATTTGAAAATCCTAATGAAATGTGGACTTCTGCAATCAAAGAATTATCAAAATAAGATAACATTATGTATTTGAGACTAGAAGCAAAGAAATGCATGGGAGTAATAAATCCGCTTTCACACAAAAAAGCCATTACACCTCTATTGCCCAATCATCTCTAGAAAAAAACCCAGTCTATTCACTCATCTGTATGGAATTCCAGGCAGCTACTAGGTGTCAAGATGACATATGCCAACTTCAAACATACCGGATTGTTAAAGCTGAAGGACAACGATTCAAGAGGAAAGGAATAATATTTGAGGCTGAATAAACAGGTAAGGGAAAATAGTAGCTATTGGCAGTGCATCTCATTCTTGGGTGATTTCACTCTTTCCAATCAATAATCTAATCTAATCCTAATCTAATCATTTTTATAGGAGCTCAAGGCATCTTTCTCTAGGATTCCCTTTCTTTCTTATTCCCACAGCAATTACCCTATGACCACAGGTGGCACGTGGAGCCCTATCGGTGGGCACGCGAGCTCAGCTCCAGTATGCATGTGTGCGCCAGCCAAGTGATTTTCAGGCCTTCTGGGCCCACCAGAAGTCAGGAAACACACTGTTTCTGGCCTCTGGAGAGCCTCTGGGGGGAGGGGGAGGCCATTTTTGCCTTCCCCAGGCTCCTGGAAAGGCTCTGGAACCTGGGGAGATCAAAAATGGGCCTACTGTGCCATCCTGTGCCAAAAGCAGGGGGAGCACAGGGGGGGCGGGGCTCATAGAATTATGGATGTGGGCATGCATGCGTGTGACCCCACTGGGCTCCCCTCACTTTTGGCACGCGAATGGCAAAAAAGTTAGCCATCACTGCCCTATGATATAAATTAGGTTGAATGTTTGTTTGTTTAATTTGCATCCTGTCTTTATTATTTTTACAACCAGCTCAAGATGGCAAATTTATCCAGCACACCTTCCTCCCACAAAGAAGAGGGGGTCAAATTATTTTCCAAAGCAGGACAAAAAACTATGGCTGGAAATTAATCAAAGAGAGAAGCAACCTGGAATTAAGGAGAAACTTTAATAGTGAGGACAATTAAGGAGTGAAACAGTTTGCCACCAGAAGTTGTGGGAGTTCCATCACTGGAAGTTTTTAAGAAGAGACTGGACAACCATTTATCTGGAATGATAGAAGGCTTCCTGCCTGAGCAGGGGGTTGGACTAGAACAGTGGTCCCCAACCTTTGTGGCTTGGTGGTCTGGCTGGGGGGGGGAGGAAGTGGGTCGCACAAGCAGGGGGCCATCGTGCATGCATGCAGCTTGACTTGGGAAAGCAGTAGGCTGGCATGCACGTGCACCATTTCCCACTGGTCCACCACTCGTGCAAGTTGAGCTGCGCACAGGCACGCTCCAGCCAGCCACTGGCACGGCTCAATTCTAAATCGGCCCAGCAGTAGGCCATGGCCCAGAGGTTGGGGACCCCTGGATTTAGAAGACCTCCAAGACCACCTTCCAAACTCTGTTATTCCGCCGTTCTTTGTCCAGATGACCTCTGGAAGTGCTTGGAATTGGCTCACAGCTTGTAACAATTACCTTGTCAATGAACAAAGTTGCAATGCTATACACTCCTTGAAGTAAGCCTTGCTGGCATAATCAGTTTCTGCTGAAGTGTAAACCAAGTGTAAACAACCTGCTGAGAACCTTTTGCATAAACCCAGCCTTTGGGGAATTCAATTTAGTGGGACATGCATGGGAGCCTGTCACAGGCAGCCATTAGCTTCTGGCCTCAGCAAGTGATCTGCTGTCTCCTTCTTAGCCTAAAAAAAACCCCCCAGAGTATCCAATCTAATCTGCTGATCTCTGCCAATCTGACTCTGCTTTCTTCTTTCCCCACCCACCGTTTGCCAAAGAGCACAATAAATTATTTAGCAGTCGCCAGACTGTAAAATTGCAGGCTAGCTGTGTTAATTGGAAGGAGGCAGGGGAAAAAATTGTTGTTTGCACACTCATGGCAAACATTTTGCAATCGGTAGTCCATAAAACAGGGCAACAGAGTTTTTCCACATCAGATACCACAGGGGGAAAATTTTGCTTGGCTTCTCCCCCTCCCCCTTTCAACTCAATACACTTTGTATAAATAATTAAAAAAGAAAATAGTTTATTTTATTTAAAGTCTCTATTTAAGGCAGCGGCTTTCAAAGATCATTGAAATCTGTCATATCAACCGCTATGTGAAGGATTCCCAGATTGAGTATTTATGAAAAGATAACAGAACAGAATTTCACCAGACTGTAGCTAATAGACCTGTGTTTCCCCGAAAATAAGACCCACTCTTCTTTTCTTTTGGGTCTGAAGTAAGCACTGAGGCTTATTTTCGGGGATGTCTTATTGTTTTTTCCATGTACGTGAGGCTCACTTCTGCTTGCTCGCAAAAGGGCAGGGGGCTGTGCAGTGCACCAGTGCTGCTGCCACAAGACGGGGAGGTGGAGCTGCCCCACTCGCCCCGCAATGGTTTACCTCAGGGCCCTCGCAGTCAGGCCACCCATGCCCCGACACCTGCCTTGCCTCGTAGCGGCAGCTCCAGCAACTGATGTGGACACTGACCCACCACTTCTGCTTGCTCGCGGCCACAAGGCAGTTGTCAAGGCATGGATGGCCTGGCTGCGGGGCTCTGAGGTAAGCCGGTGCAGGCCATGTGGGGTAGCTCCACCTCCCCTGCCTCGCCTTGTGGCTGTGGCACCAGTGCCACACTCCTGTTCCGGTGCAGCCGCAACTAAGCAGAAGTGGGCCAGCGGCCACGTGGGCCTCTGCTGCACATGGTTAATGGTGCTTCCGCTGCGAGGCGGTTGTCGGGGCATGGATGGCCTGGCTGTGGGGGCCCTGAGTTAAGCCGCTGCAGGGCGTGTGGGGCAGCTCCACCCTGTCTCGCCTCGCAAGCAACCAGATGAATAGGTTAGCTATGCAGGTGCTTAAGTAGGGCTTATTTTGGGGTTAGAGCTTATATAAGGTCCATGCATTAAAAAAAACATGCTAGGACTATTTTCAGGGAAACAGGGTATCTGAAAGCTACCTTAATCAAGAAATATAAAAGACATGTTTTAAATTATTCTGCTAATATTTGGTCCCTGAAACTTTTTTGCTTAGCTGTTTCTATGATTGGTGTCTCCTATGCCTCTGTTTCCGTACACAGCCAAATTAAATAGGTTTCAAGATACCTTATTTTGATTTCTGGAAATAACTATCATAGTTCTGGAAATAACTATCATGTTTCCCCGAAAATAAGACAGGGTCTTATTTTCTTTTTACCCCTCCCCCAAAATAAGGGCTTGGCCTTATTATTGGGGGGGGCGTTATTATTTTGGGGGTACAGGAGGCGGCAAGCATGGGAGTGGATGTCCCATTGCTGCCGTCGTCTCCCGTCCCTGTTCTTTGTGTCGGCCACTGCCCTGACATGTCCCACCACTGCCACTTCGTGGAGCAGGACTCTGCAAGGCTTGTGCCAATGCACGCACGAACTGCAGCATCGCCACAATGTAAAGATGTTGTTATTAGAGAAAAACATAAGGGATTTCGAAAGTTGGACTGTAGTACTAGAGAAGGTGATCAGTTACCGAAATCATATTTTTTATGAAGTGGAAAATAACTTGATATCTTTTTTATTATTTATTTTCTCTCTTTTTCACTTTTAATTTTGCTTTTTATATTTTTCTTAAGTTTGTATTAATCTTTATCTTTCCATCTGTAAACTCTATATATGAATGAAACGGATTATCCACAATTGACTACAAAACAGGCAAAACATGGAAGGGACTAGATCTTCAGGGAGTGGACCTTCCTTTCTGTTTCTCCCAAATGATTGCTAGGAAAGAAATACAGTTATGCATACCAAACCTCAAATATTGCTTCCTTCTGTGTCTTGATAAAGTCTTCCACTCATTGTTGACTCTTGGTAACATCATGGACACATCTGTATAGTTATCTTGCTTTTTAGGGATTTTTTTTTTCTCCTATCTCTAACATATTCTAGTGGTCTCCCTTTCAAGGGATAACCAGGTCTCACCTTGTTTAGCCTTTTATGTTTTCAGCCAATGATGGCTAGATGCAGACAGCTCTGCTTCTACAGATTCGAAAAAATTCCTGTCCAAGCACACCGAAGCCCAGCAAGACTAGCTTATCATACCTGAATTGACATGATATGAGATACCATCTCAAGTGGATGGAGATATAAAACCCCCAAGTCTAGAGTAAAGCATTCCCTCATTGTATTAACAGCACAGATTTACTTCTTTACACTTTATAGAATTACTTGTACTTACTAATCACTTCTTTCGGAATGAAACAATCAAACCCTTACAAAAACATACCATGAAAAGAGAAATTACTTCAAGTGACACCCATTCTTGCACAAAAGTCCTTTCTCAAACAAACTTGCACGTAGATAAGGGGGGAAAAAGACCACCAGCAGTTTGTGTGACATAGACAACACAATTTCCTCACTAGTACATTTACTACCAGAGAAAGCACCCAGTCTACCATGATAATCCACTATCCAAATGTGAATGAATTCATGTTTTAGGAAGCTGCCTAGAATTATCCAAGCACCTCTTTAGTGACCCTTGGCCAGTACAAAGCCTCCTTCACAATGTGTTTTTCATTCTCTTTTCAGCTGGGAGCTTAACTCTGTGACTTAAGTGTTAAAGTATTGATCTTGCCTTGAAGCAGATTATATTCAATTTGACCTGGAAGCCAGGCCATTAATTTCTACAAATCACACTTACACGTAACTGTTTTGCAGATGGGCCTGCAAGCACATTCACTTGGCAATTTTGAAGGGAGTTGTTTTTCATAATGTAGGTGAGGACCTGAGGTACCAAATTATTTTTCAGAAATCAGCCTTTTTCTCACAATAGCATCCAGCTGTCTTATTATGTATCTTCTTGCCTTGCGTATACAAGTTCTTCACCTTTTTGCAAAAAGAATAAAGGGCAGCACAATTCAGGGTTTGCCTTTGTGTTCCTGTATTGGCGAGAATTACATCAAACAACTTAAATGCAATGTTGCTCTGATTTTTTTAGTACATGAGAACCAGAGTTTGTAACTGAACCAATGTGGAGAAATGATAAATATGAAAAAAAAATACATAATAAATATGTTGACAACCATCAACTTTAAAAAAAAAGGTTATGGTAAAGAATTTTTGACAGCATTTCTTCCGATTAAGCATTAGGGTGAGCAATAATCATTTCTACGTTTTGGCCCAACATTTTTCCATAGCTTCAGAATCACTCTAGATAAAATTGTCAAATGGGTAAAGAAACTGGATTTCAGAAAAGCAGATCTTGGCCTAAGACTAGGAAACAAAACTTTTAACACTAAATATTACAATCAGCTTCATCTGTTCCTTTCAGGACCTACTGGATTCCTACTCCCACACCTGACATTTCATTAATGTGAGTATGTTGCTGCAAATACAACTCTCACTAATGAGAAAAATGCTTACGATTCATCTTCATAAACCCTGACAATACCACCCTTAGAAAGATTTAATCACTATAGTTGTTTTGCTGCATCTATAGAGCTAGTCTGTTGTAGTGATTAAGGTGCTGGCCTAGAAATCTGGGGACTATAGTCCCACTTTAGCAGTGGTGAAATCTAATTTTTTTTACTATTGGTTCTGTGGGCGTGACTTGGTGGGCGTGGCATGGCTTGGTGAGCATGGCGGGGAAGGATACTGCAAAATCTCCATTCCCTCCCCACTCTGGGGCCAGACGGAGGTGGTATTTGCCAGTTCTCTGAACTGCTCAAAATTTCCGCTACCGGTTCTCCAGAACCTGTCAGAACCTGCTGGATTTCACCCCTGCACCTTAGGCACAAAAGCCATCTGGGTGACCTTGGGCCAGTCACTTTCTCTCAGCTCAACCCACTTCATAGGGTGCTGGTTGTGGGGAAAATAGAAAGAGGATGGAATGCCCCCCCCCAGTGAATTCCATTCAACCTTATCTAGGGCCAATTTACCTTGACCATTATTAGATGAGGTTCTTGTTATAGGTGGCAAGAATAAACTCTTAGTGCTTTGAACTCAATTCCTGTTCCTGGTTAAGGGCATGGTGGTGCAGTAGTTAAAGTGCACTATTGCAGGCTAACTCACATTGCCAGAAGTTCGATTCCATCAATCCTGATCAGCTCAAGGTTGACTCAGGCTTCCATCCTTCCAAGATTGGTAAAATGAGGACCCAGATTGTTGGGGGCAATAGGTAAACTGCTTAGAGAGGGCTGTAAAGCACTGTGAAGCAGTATATAAGTCTAAGTGCTTTTGCTATTATTCGTGCCTGACAAAATCTAATAAAAATAATATATTCTTCTAACTTCTTCCACTGTTCATATGATACAGAATGATAGTTATGGGTAGCTTTTCTAGCCCCAAAGAACAAGTAGTGCTTTTAATTATAAACAAATAAGTTATGTGGGTTATTATCTCTCTTTTATAGGCTATCCTGTAGATACTTCTAAATTAGGCTTGTATTATACAATCACCGTACCATACTCACAGAAAATCTATTACAAATGAAGAATCTACAGAACTACACAATGTCTTTTTTAAAAAACTGTTAAACAAGGAGCCCTTGATTGGATATCCTCATGATGGACTGCTTCCTTTCTAACTTATTTTAAAAGGCCAGCAGAATAGTGTAGGCCTACATCAACAGACACAGTATGTACGCACATAACCATGAGGCCTGGGGAAGAAAAATATATTTTACAATAAACTTAGCAAGATGTAATGTTCCAATGAATATAAAATATGGATAATGTATTTTTACTCTGTTGAAGAATATAAATGCAGATGTACTTCTAACTAGTATACTGCTACTAAGGCAGAATTACACTTGGATTGCGAAGTGTTGATATCATACAGCATTAAAATGAAATGTATTATAATTTAAACCAACTGTAAAAAAATATAGCACAAAAATATTTTAAATGTTTTCTCTAAAAATTATGCATACCAAATCTTAAAAAATTAAAACTTTCATGTTTAAGATTTATGCATCTTGGTCATAGAATTTAGAAATGGCAAGAGTAAACAATTCCTTTCTGTACCTGATGTTAATCAGGATTTACTTTATATCAAAAAGATTTATACGCAGTATCAGCAAAACTGAATAGAGATAGCCCTCAATTTACGACCACAATTGGAACCAGAATTTCCTTTCTTAAGCAAGGCAGTTGTGAACTGAGACATATGACCTTTTTTGTCACAGTTGTTAAGCGAATCACAGCAGTGAATCATGCAGCTGTTAAGTGAATCTGGCTCCCCCCCACCGATTTTGCTAGTCAGAAACTAGCTGGGAACTAGCCCATAAATGATGATCACATGACCCTAGTTGCGAAGCGTCCAAATTTTGATCATTTGACAGCTGGATTGCTGCAACGGTTGTGAGTGTGAGGACCAGTTGCAACTCACTTTTTTCTGTGCCATTGTAATAGTAGTAAATGAATGGCTGTTAAATGGAGAACTACCTGTACACTACTGAGTTAAGGTGTTAGGTATTCAAGGTCTGAAGAGCTGAATTCCATGCCGCCCCTAGTTTTCTTATTTAATATCGTATTCCTGAGTTTGATCAATATTTTGTAGACATTCTTCAGATGGCTGCGTGTGCAACCTTTCTTATGAGTAATAAGGTTTTTCCAAGTACCAAAGAAAGCCCTTCCCACAAAAAAAAAGACATTAGCTGGAGTATACAGATATAAGACGCCGATTTAGTCTGTTTTGTCTCAAAATAATTTGAGGCAGTGAGGGCACTGCAACTTCTTCCAATTGAAATTGATTTTTTTTTCATGCTTTTCCATGTTTGATTTTAGCGTGATTTTAGCTTTGAACACTGGAAGCGGGCAAGCTGACAAGGAGACATGTGCTCAGAAGAACCAGCCAGTTTTGGCCTAGAATAGTCAGTGGTATCAAGAGGGATAATCATAGGGAATGTATGTTCTTGGAAATGTTCCTTTAGTTTTGTCGAACATTTAATATTTTTCCTGCAGGAAGTACAGCAGAGTGTCCTGGGTCCTGGAAAATCCAAAAACAAATCTTCATGATCCAAGTCCATGTCTTCAGATTGTGCAGTATTCATATCTAAAACAGGAATGAATACATTAAATTTTAGTTTTTATACTTGGAATCATACATGACTGAGCTTTGTTCTTTTCATTTACCTGTGTGAAAGCCATCTAAAGGCCACAATGCTAGAAATCTATCATGAGTGATCTGAAATAGAAAAGCACGATTAAATTCATGAATAGTCAGAAATTACTTGTATTTGATTCTTTCACATCCTGCAGCACTAAAGATACAAATAGTATCTATTTCACAAATAATTTGGTACTGAATCTGGCTGTAATTTCGTAAATATTAATAAACCTTTTCCACAATGTTATTTTTATCCCAAAAAGCTAAGCATCCTTTTCCTGGACATCCAAATTCTAAGAACAAGTCATTGAATATCTTTAATTTTGCTCAATTTTATTGTTCTTAAAATCATCTTTGTTTCAAGTGATATTACATTTAATATTTGGACAGAGAGCTGACTATAGTTTCATATCAATGCATCTTTTTAGGCTATACAGTAAAACAAGTATAAAATTTCCCTATTAAAAAGTAGTAGTATAGCAACAGTTGTCTTAATTATTTCATTATGAATTTTGATTAACTGAAACATCTATTGCTTTATATACATTTACATCCCGTAATTTGTCAAAGGGGTTTAAGTGCTGCCTTGGTTCTCTGGCCACTAGTGTTTTTATGCATTAATTCTTGAACTAGCTTAGTTTAGGAGATAAAGGGTGATATTTAGCCCATACATTTTTGGTCATGCAATGTAATTTTCCCTTCCTTCCAATAATCCCATCATTTCCTCAAAAATTTGCTCTGGAGAAATTAATTTTGGCCAACTACAGAGTATCTTATGAGGGTGACAAACTGACTACAATAGAAGGAAAAATCTTATAGGTCCCAGTTCTGCATGGACACAAATATTTTCAGCTTCAAACAACCAACAAGACTCCATGCAATGAAGTGCTCAAGAGCTCCCAGGATGCTCCCTAGCTGTGAAGAGATTTGGAACACTTTCTCCAATGTATGGATTCTATTTATAGAAGACTCAGCTGTTGAGAGGGGAAAGTGAAACTCTCTCATGCCTTCTCACTTGCTGCTTTTAGAGAACGTCAGTGAATTTCTTAGAAAACTTCTTTATTCAACCTAATAAGAAACGATACTGTTCCTGGACAGAAAAAAAATTCCCCAAATTTGAATAATTAATTTTGAAATTTCCAAACAAAAGCTATGCCTGTTTTATCAATTTGGAGGGAAGCTCTAACTGACAACAATCTCATTTTAAAAAATAGTTTATATTTACAAATTATTCACGCTGTATATATCTCATGTGAAAGATTGCTTTTCTTTATAGGAATAGCAGATATTAAGCCAGGACAGTAAACACTGAGAACACTATGAAACTTTTAGCCAAAAATTAAATGTAAGTCTTTTAACCTACATTTTACCGAATTTTAAATTACATTTTACAGTTATCAAACAGTACTCCTCTTATGTCTTTGTGCTTAGAATAATAGCAAGCCTAAAATAATTCCATATCTTCATCATATATTTATCTAAACAATGGTTAATGCTTTATGATATCTCTGGTATAAGGCTGGTTTCCATGTATCTGAATCTGTCCAATAAAACTCTAAGCTGTATTTCTAAGCAATAAACAACATGTGTTTTCATGCTTATAGTATCATTAAGTCCAGAATCCATTGACTTCAATTAGGCTTATTTCCAGAAAGGTAAATACAGAATAGCTAACCGGTCTACATACTCTGTTTCCCCGAAAATAAGACATCCCCTGCAGGGGTGAGTTCTACTTACTTTTACTACCGGTTTGCAATGGGAGCGCTCGCATATGCAAATTATCAATTATGTATGAGCGGGTGGACGGAGCCTCCTGCCGTTTTTACTACCGGTTCTAAAGAACTGGACAGAACCAGGAGCAACCCACCACTGATCCCCTGATAATAAGCTCAATCGGGCTTTTGAGCGCATGCCCTAAAATGAGCCTTCCCCCTGAAAATAAGCCCTCCCTGAAAATATTTAAATGCAGAGCTGGAAATCAGGTAAGACGGCAAGAGGAGCCGCATCTTGCTCTACGTGCCCCAAAATAATAAGATCTCCCCGAAAATAAGGCCAAGCACTTATTTTGGGGTTCAAAAAAAATATAAAACAGAAACACGGTATTTAATCCAGACCTATTACTGTTTCAAGTGGAAGGCATAAATCACCATATGTCTATGCATTACAAAGATATTCTTAGCTTTTACAAGAAGAAGCAAAAGAGGCATACGGGTAGTCCTCGACTTACAACAGGTCATTTAGTGACCGTTCAAAGTTACAACGGCACTGAAAAAAGTAACTTATGACCATTTTTCGCACGTACCTTTGTAGCATCCCCAGCATCATGTGATCAAAATTCAGATGTTTGGCAACTGGTTCATAATTATGACAGTTGCAGTGTCCCAAGGTTATGCGATCACCTTTTGCAAACTTTTGACAAGCAAAATCAATGGGGAAGCCAGATTCACTTATCTACTGTGTTACTAAACAACTGCAGTAATTCACTTAACAACTGTAGTAAGGAAGGTCGTAAAATGGGGCAAAACTCACTTAACAAATGCCTCAGAAATTTTGGGCTCAATTAGTCATAAGTCGAGGACTACTGTATAGTATTAGCAATATAAGATAATGTATTTTAATAATTCTATGGTCATAAGTCAAGGACTACTGTATAGTGTTAGCAATATAAGATAAATAATGCATTTTAATAATTTTTAAATAATACCCCATCTAACAAAGTATGGTATGCTACCTCAGGCCACAGTTTCAGGATTAATTTTAGTATCTCCCAAATATTTGATAATACCTGGCCCCTTAAAGCATAATCATAGCAATTATTATCTTACCTGAGTTGAAAATATCACTCTCTTAAGAGTTTCTGGAGATACGTTATCTGATGTTGTAATGATGGGAGTGGAGATCTGAGTGGCAAGCTTATGATGAAACCAGCAGCAGAGGTGGTGCTTCCATTTTGCCATTACATTCGTCCCTGGAATTACCGTATTCAACTGGGTGCCAGCTCCTGAGGAACACAGGAAACGAATCTCACCCACAAGAATTACCATCAGCCGACGGTTTTACAAAAGGCCAAGAATGAACTTGCTGCAGCTTAGTCTTCTGTCAGTAGAGGGAACGAAGAGACAAAACAATCCAGGACCACAGGTCATTTTAAATAATCTCCCCACCCAAAAGTGCAGAGAGAACCAGGAGACAAGGCGATGAGAGCAAATTCCAGATATCCTTTGATATTGGCATATCATTCCGTCCTCATCTTTCTTCAGCATTCAGTAGCATTCAGTAGCATTCATTTTCAAGTCTGTATCAGTTTTCCAAAAGATTTCTCAAAACTATTTGAAATAAAAATGCACCGTAACAACGTTTTTCAAGTTACTCTCAATCAAATGCTGACTTTCAGATGCTTCGAGAGAGGGATTCTATAAAATCAAACTGCTTCAATCATTAATTTTACAAAGAGGCTCAGACGTCACTCTCTTCAAGGTATAACATAATTGTCCTTTTCTATTCTTCGATCCTACCTTTTTTCTTACCACAAAAATCTGTATTTGTAAGGAAAGAGTGCAACGGATGCAGCATGCTTTTTCATTAGATGGTTTGAAGGGTTCATAATTATCCTTTCTAGTTGAGCTTGATGCCCGGAGACTTAGAAGACTGTTTTTCGGTAACAATACAGAAGCCATCTGCATGCCTGTAGGAGGGGTTTTTTTTTTTTAACTTCTCAACATAGACTGAAACTCTGGGATTTCCTGGTGGTCTCTCCTCCAGGTAACTGAACTGACCCTGTTTAGCTGTTCCAGTATCATCCAAAATTGGATATGTGCTGATATCTGCTGCAACAGAGCTTCATAAGAAAATATATATGAATCTCAACAAATATGAATGAAGATTTGTTTAAAATATCAGTGGAAAAATATCTATTTCATTAAAAAAAAGAATGAAATGTTACATGAATTTAAATTTTATGGTACCTATGTCCCATAGGTTATACAGGCTGAGGTGCATAAAATATTCTTACTGCTGGAGAAAATAACATGCACCAAGATAAAACTGAGTTTAGCTAAACCAAGCATAAGTGCTCATTGGAATCACAGTAATTTTACATTTTAATAATAAACAACCTAATCTATAGAAAGACGTTCAAGAAAAAGGCATTCAAGAAAATATAGCATGTAAGGAAAATCATTTCTCAATCTCCTGCATTAAGATAAAATCTAATTCATATTTCATGCTGAAATCTAACATGGTTTGCTAGCTTAAGCATCAATGTTGAAAGAAATGAACTATACAGCACCTTATTGTAAAATACTGTTAAAACTTATAGTAGACTAGCTGGATACCCGTGCTCCGCTACGAAACTATGTGATCGGGCTTGATAAATCAACACTTACAGCTTGAAAATTAATCCCCTTCTCTCCCTCAGGCTTGTCCCACAGAAGCCCCTCCTCTCCTATCCCCCTTCTCTCTCTCAGGCTTGCCCCACAGAGGCCTCTTCTATCTTATCCCCTTCTCTACCTTTCAGGAGTACAATGTCTATACTCCCAGCCCACAGGCCAGATGAGTCACGCGCTGGCCATTCCCACACCCAAGTGGTAGTTGGAACAGAGTTCTTTTCAGGTGGGGAAGAGGAATAGAACATCTAACTCCCTAGCATCAGAGCGTGTTAATAATAATATAAGAAATACTAATGATCTGATGGTCATTTCAAAAAATCCTTTCTTAGCGAGCACCTAGAAGCCAAGAGGAACATACATGCCAAATTTTAAGTTTGTAGGCTTTACAGTTCTGGAGATTTTGTGATGATGCATGAGTAATATTTCGCTTTTATATATATATATATAGATTCTTATGAAAAAAAACAGCACAGCATGATATGGCGGAAAAAAATGTAAGACTTGATTCCAAGATATGAACATAGAAATAAAGTGTACAAATATGCAAAGCAGTTGTTCAAGCATTAAGGATGCCAAGAAAACACAGTTCTACATCTTGTACTTCCAAATAAAAAATGAAGAGTGCAAACTTTCATCTTATTATCGTGGATCTTATTTGTTTAAGTTATGTAACATATACAATAGAGAATATAGAGGCATCTCAAGGTTGGGGGAAACCACACCTAATGATTTCAATCCCTTCCACTAAAGAATGTGTACAGTTATATTAAAAATTGTCCAAGACAGGAACTTCACCATAACTCTATGCTTGTTCCTATAAAAGCAGTACTTGAACATCAGAACATAACTCGTATCTAGAGCAGTTTCTAAAAAGAAAGCTGATAGAAGGAACTGAAAGAAGATTATAAGGTTATCTAAGTTAACTAGGCAGACAAGAGCTTCTTCTAAAAAACCCCACTAGAGATATGATTAATAGGTTTTAATGCTATACTGTATATCCCCTTTTCCTCCCTCATTTTAGAAGTTTCAAAAATCAAGAGTCAGGCAAGTACAGAAAAATTTAGTATTAAGTTGTAGAAAATTTGCCTACTGCATATTTTTACATTACAATAGTGGGCTAATGAAACAAATACTGCAGATGTAAAGCTGTGAAAGGCTTAATTCTGGATAAGCAGAAATAATAATATTTGAAACTGATTACCAATATTAAGACATTCACCATAGTTTATATCAAAGTGTATCATATAATCAAAGGCAAGGGAAACCACTCATGACTGTTTCAGCATCCCCATGGTCATGTGCTCAACATTTTAAGGAAGATCTTTTCTAAGAGGAGAAATGTATTTCCAGGATATTACCTTATTTTTTGCCTGGGGAGAAAAACACTCATTTGAAAAACCTCAAAACGATGCTCTAGAGCACTGCACACCAAAACAACTAGACACAAGAACATTTTTTTCCCGAATGCCATCACTCTGCTAAACAAATAATTCCCTCAACACTGTCAAACTATTTACTAAGTCTGCACTACTATTAATCTTCTCATCTTCTCATTGTTCCCATCACCTCCCACTTATGACTAACCTTGTTGCTGGTATCCTTATGATTTATATTGATATTGTTTCCTGATTGCTTATTTGTAATTTATGACTAACATTAAGTGTTGTATGTACCTTATGATTCTTGATGACCGTTATCTTTTCTTTTATGTACACTGAGAGCATACGCACCAAGACAAATTCTTTGTGTGTCCAATTACACTTGGCCAATAAAAATTCTATTCTATTCTATTCTATTCTATTCTATTCTATTCTATTCTATTCTATTCTATTCTATTCTATTCTATTCTATTCTATTCTATTCTATTCCAGTGTTTATTCTATTCTATTCTATTCTATTCTATCCTATCCTATCCTATCCTATCCTATCCTATCCTATCCTATCCTATCCTATCCTATCCTATCCTATCCTATCCTATTCCCAAATAGGGTTCACACACACACACACACACACACAAACAGCTGCAGTCCATTCTGAAAAATAACTACTGTAATTCTTCTGGGATGGTTACCTATGTAAAGCCTAAAGGAAGAAAAAAACGCAATCCAGAAACAAACTTGTCTTTTCTGACTCCAGCTGCCATTGTACCTGAGGCCTTGGAGTGCACTTAAATATCCCGTTCACTTTGTCAAGAGCTCCCTAAGGATGATAAGGCAATTAAGATATTACACAATGACCCCACAGGAGCAGGAGTGCACAAGATTACAGATGTACCTTGTGTTTCCAAGAGTAAGAAAAAGGAAAGAAGACAAGTTGTCTTAGTGGCAAGGGACCACTGATAAATAGGAAAACACACACACACACACACACACACACACACTCACCACCACACAGGATGAGAGAAAATGAAAGTCTGTTCTCATTCTCTGCATTCTAAACAAAATTAACAAACCAAATTGAACTGCTTAGATAACACCCTCCACTTCTGTTGACTAATTAAATAGTCATGCAGAGTGCATAAAATTACCTAGAGGTTGCATATGGTCGAAGAACTGGAGAAGTTGGAGACCCCTGATCTAGGTGTTCTTCAACACTTGCCCAACATAGAGTGCTTCACTCTGGTCTCAACATGATGCAGTCAAGTTATGCTTAACTGTTGCCAAGTACAGGGTTGTATGCTAAGTTTAGCTAGTAGACTAATTTCAGCTGTGCAAAGTTCTCCTTGCTGCCTATGACATGTGAAATTCAAGGCGGAATACAATCAGAGAGCTCTTCAAGCCATGCAATTGATTTTTTTAGTGGGAGCACAATCCTTCCAAAACAGCTGAATCCCAAATTCTAAGACAGATTTTCTATTGATCAACACTATAATCTAGTATGAATATAACAGTCTATTATTGTTACAGTACATGAGAAGGCATAACACAGCTTGAGGACATCAGAACATTGATGGTACAGCAATTAACCTCTAAATTAACTGTCCCAAATGTCCCATTTAGGTCTGAAGTAGAAACTTCAGATTCTATCATGTTAAACAAAAACATATTTTAGATTGATCAGAACAGAAAGGACTAGAGCAGTGATGCTGAAAAGGGAGCATGTGTGCGCTCATCAGGGCCGCAACCAGGAAGAGTAGGTGCCCAGGGGGCATGCGCGCACTGGATAAGGTATTTCCAGTTTCCGGCACATGTGCATGCACGCCAGCAAGCAAGTCTTCTGGTTATCTGCACGCGCCAATCAGCTGGCCGGTGCGTATGTTCGTGCCAGAAAATGAAAGACCAGCTATTCTGGTTTCTGGCACTGCTACATGCAAAAAAGGCAAGCTGATCATGACGTGCGCTGCAGAAACCCAAAAGAGGAACAGGCGACGCCATGTGTGCCAGGCGACATGGCTCCATGTGTCACTTTGGGCACGCGCGCCACAGGTTTACCATCACGGGACTAGAGTCACCATAGGAAAACATCCCAAGGCTCAATTCTGTCAGGTACTTCCGAAAGATATCATTGTCAATGGTATTAAGTGTACTGAGAATTGCAAGAGAAGTAATAGGAATGAACTCTACCCTACTCCATCCCTTACTGAAATTCCTAGCACAGATAATCCATCAAACGAAAACACCATTTTCATTCAAGAATGGCTGAAATGGGGTCCAGGTTAGAAGCATCAACTGTGTCCAGATTCTGATGCCACTGAACTGGGCCTTCTATCTGACATGTTGAGCTGAAAAGCCCGATTTTATTTCTCAAACTGTAATTATTGTGGTTATCAAAAATTGGCATTTCAATTTCTACTCCAGCAAAAATAAATTAGCAAGAATAGATTGGATTGGATTGGATTGGAATGGAATAGCATAGTGTAGCATAAGCATAGCATTCTTTATTGACTTATTATTATTATTATTATTATTATTATTATTATTATTATTATTATTTATTCAATTTGTATACCGCCCTTCTCCTATTGGACTCAGGGCGGTGCACAGCCAAGAATAAAAACATATCAATACAAAATTTAAAATCATTAAAAGAATTACACGATTTTGGCCCACGATTTAAAACAATCCAACTAAAACCCAATTGACACTTAAAAACTAAAAACTACAGAAAAACTACAGAAAAGTATGATTGGACACATGAGGAAGTTGTCTCCGGTGCATAATCTCTCAGTGTATATACAAACAATAAGTGATAAATCATGATCATAATCATAAAATACAATCATCATAAATCATAAGATACAAACTCAGTGATGGCGATAGGATACTAAACAAGATAAATCATAATAGATTACTAAATAAAGGCAATCAACATAAACCATGAGATACAAACAACAAAATTATAGTTATAAGAAGCTAAGGTAATAAGAAGGATGAAAAGCTGAAGATACTAGGTCAGTGATGGCTAATCTTTTTGCCATCATGTGCCAAAAATAGGGGGAGTGCAGGGGGGTTGGTGCGCGCGTGCCCACGCCCATAATTCAACACGCCCCACCCCCTGTACATGTGTGTGCGACCCCCCCCCCGTGCTCCCCTCGCTATTGGCACACGCTGGCATGGTGGGACTGGAAGACCTCTTCTTTTGCCCTCCCCGGGCTCCAGAGCCTTTCTAGGAGCCTGGGGAGGGCAAAAATGGCCTTCCCCAGCTCCCCCGGAGATCTTCCTGAGGCCGGAAATGGCCCATTTCTCAACTTCCAGTGGGACTGGAAGGCCCATTTTTCACTCTCTCCAGGCTCCAGTGGCTTTCTAGGAGCCTGGGAAGGGCAAAAATGGCCTCCCCCCCCCCCAGGGCTAGAAACACTCTGTTTCCCGACATCTGGTGGGCCCGAAAGGCTGGAAAATCAGGTGGCTGGCACATGCATGCGCGCTGGAGCTGAGCTAGGGCAACGGCTCGTGTGCCCTAAGATATGGCTTTGCATGCCACAGGTGCCATAGGTTCGCCATCACAGTACTAGGTAATACAGCCCTACTAGGTGGTTTGACATCCTAAGGAGTAGATAGTGTTGTGGGAATTAGTTGTTTAGCAGAGTGATAGCACAGGGGGGGAAACTCAATATTATATATTACCCAAATGCTTAACTTCTTCAATAATAAGCACCAATAACTTCCAGGTAACTTCTCCAATTATTTCCAGACTTACCGGTATTTTAATATTTTTCTCTCTAGGAATCAAATTATATACTTTCCTCTCTATAGTACAACAATCTGAACATTCTTATGAACTACATTTTTCACATTAAATCAATATTACAGAAGCAGTATTTATAATGAAGAGACTGGAGACTTTCATTACACAAAGTTTTTCATATGGTTTGCAAGTCTGTATGTTGCACTACAGTTTGAAATAAAACCACAGAATTTTCCTGTTTGCTATATGTAAAATGCTAAATGTAATAAATGTAATTGATTTATCAAACTCATAATATGCTTAAATTATAATGAATTTAGGCAGATTACAATAAAATAAAATCCAAATCTCTATAACAGCAAGTCAAAGTAATCTTATCTATCTATCTATCTATCTATCTATCTATCTATCTATCTATCTATCTATCTATCTATCTATCTATCATCATGTGGCACATTCACACCATATCTCAAGATTAAAAAATAAGAAACAAGCCAAAATTTAGTTCCAATAACAAAGAATATCATTTCACTACATTCTGGAAGGTCACCACTGAAGACAGTGGTGAAATCCAAATTTTTTTACTACCCGTTCTGTGGGCGTGGTTTGGTGGGCGTGGCTTGGTGGCATGGCAGGGGAAGGATACTGCAAAACCCCCATTCCCTCCCCACTCCTGGGGGAAGAATATTGCAAAATCTCCATTCCCATCCCACTCTGGGGCCAGCCAGAGGTGGTATTTGCCAGTTTTCTGAACTTCTCAAAATTTCCGCTACCAGTTCTCCAGAACCTGTCAGAACCTGCTGGATTTCACCCCTGACTAAGGGGGATATCTACCTTCTGAAGGAAAGTTGTTCAAGTGTATGGGCGCCATGATGAAACAACAGCATTTTCTGATTCCAGCCCATCTGACCTCATGAAAATGGGTGACAACAAGCAACTTATCCTGGAAGGCTCTCACTGGAATAGACAGCCTTGAAGATACCTACTTTCCAAGCTATATTTACTGATAATATGTGAATGCCCGCTTCACGGGGGAACAGCAAGAATTGACCAAACTGATGCCAAGTAACAAACTTTGTACATCATTGTAGCAAAATTCCATTATTGCCTAGAATTTGGATAAAACCTGGATGCAGAACTTTTAAAAAATAAACCTGCAAAACCAAGGTCCATTAAATGAAGGTTTATTCTCAAAGATGCAAGATTCTAGCTACTTTGAAGAAGGAAACTTTGTGGAAATGATAAGGCCATTCAGGCATGTATTCTGTGGTTAACAAAATGAGGAGCAAAGCACCAATGGCAAACCACCAGCTATTATATGGTGGCTCAATCAAACTCTGACATCTTAACATTAGGCATTTTAACGATCCCAGTAAGCACAGCATACACATTATTAATGAAAAAAACCAATCAGGCCAAGGTGTTCCGTACAGAAAGCCAAGTTTGTCTGTCTGTGTGTGTTAGCCTTAACTAAATAGAAAAGTGTTAAGCTGCAACATTAGAAATACTGCTATCTGATCAGCAAATGAAATAGTACAGATACTACATATCTCACACTCATATCATTTAATGTTCTCAAACAATCCAATGGGAAAAATAACCTTAAATCTAAAAACATACCATCACAAGAAGGAGGCAAGGGTTATACACAGAGGTATATTTCATGCATTATGAAAGGTACAATCAAAACATAAATGCATTGCCCTAGCCACTACTTGTGAGACCTGGGAGCTAAAATGTTTCAGACACAGAATGTAGATTCTCAATATGGCTGAGAACATTTCAAGTGGCATCCATCATACAGGGACATAAATTTAAGAGTGACCTGAATGTGCTTTAACAGCTCTTTTATGAATGCTAATTAACCTTTTAGTAGTATACAGAGAAGCAGGAACTTACAAGACAATGAGTGTGTGCCTTTGGGTAAATATTCAAAGAGCAGAGAACTCTCTTCTCCCAGCATGTCAGCTTTCAAGGACAATAAGCTATTCTTGCTCATGAGAGCTGCCCGCAAGTTAGCAACTGCTAGAGCCTGAAGTGCATCCTCGTTCTCTGGAGTAAGTGGCTGAGAGAGATAACTCACATCACCTCCTAGGAGTGCTTCATCAACTTTTGCATAAAGATCCACTCTCTCTATTCTGTTGTCAGAATTGTTGGATTCTGCCCCTGTCAGATCCACACCTGAATGAAAAAGAAAGAAAGAAAGAAACAAATGTAAGTTTACATTTAAGCATGGAGACTTAGCAGAGGTGCATTCGTAAAACCACATTTGAGCTAACAGTGTCAGCATCAATATTCAGAGCTAAAAGACTTAAATATATATGCTTTTTTCCCAACTTACATTTCATATCTCCATGTTATGATCACTGAGTGTACACTTTGCAAGATATACAATACATATACAGTACTTTGTTGTATCTTTGCTGCTACAGTACAGAAGACTAATTGCCCAGTTTTTTAACATTAAGATTAGCTTTTTGTTTCTTTTGTTAACTCTGCTATAGTTTAATCAAAGAGTGTACTACTGTTAAATAACATTTTATACTACTTCTTAATTTAAAAGGTAATGTTAAAAAGCAGGTCTCTCATGAAATTTATTACTCCCATAGCAATATACCATGTTTCCTGGAAAATAAGACAGGGTGTTATTTTTTTTTGAACCTCGAAATATGGACTTGGCCTTATTATCGGGGTGCGTGTGTGTGCAGGAGGTGGCGAGTATGGAATGTCCCATTGTTGCCTCCCCTCCCTGTTCTTCGCGCCGGCCGAGTGGCTGGCTGCTGCTGCCCTGACGTGTCCTGCTGCCGCTGCCTCATGGAGCAGGACTCTGCAAGGCTTGTTGTGCTGTTGCACCCATGAACTGCAGCACCGCCACGAGCTTCATCATACCGGCACAGCTGGTGTCTTGCCGTTCGCAGCTGCACCAGTAAGTCGAACCTCGCAGCAGTGCTGCTGTTCAGGTGTGCAAGGGCACAAGCCTTGCAGAGTCCTGCTCCATGAGGCAGCGGTGGCAGAGCAACAAGTCCCACAAAGACTCATTTCTGGCAGGTGGGGCGGGGAGAAGCAAAAACCATGGAGCGAGAGGAGTGGAGCAAGACGTGGCAGGGCTCCTGCCCCTCGTTTAGCCACCTGCCCCCTTTGGGATGCAATTTGGGGGTGGCAGGTGGGGCGGGCAAGAAGCGGGACGTGCATCTTACTTTTCCAGCTCCATCGCGTTCCTTGCCTTTGTGTCCAGGGAAACATGTTGTCAAAGAAAGCTCCTCCTGAGTTTAAGAAGTTTGATTGAACTCGCAAGGAGGTTTTTTTTACAACATGGTTCCCGGGACACAAAGGTGAGGAACACGCTGGAGCTGGAAAGATAAGATGCGTGTCCCGCTTCTCCCCCGCCCCACCTGCCACCCCCAAATTGCAACGCTAAAGGGGGCGGGTAGATAAACAAGGGGCAGGAGTGGGGTGCGAGAGGCGTTGCTTGCCTGCTGCTCTTTTTGCAGTGGCCATCAGTGGTACTGGTAAGTACGGTAAGGGCGTGTAGGGTATGTGGGGCATGTTCCCCCCCTCTTTCGTCCCCTCCATCCTCACCTCCTCACATCATGTTATTTGCTCAGCAAGCAACCAGAGGAAATGGCGGGTCCGGCCGCACATGAGTGTAAGTAATTGGGGGGGGCTTATTTGGGGGGGGGTTATTTTATCGCATGTGCTGAAAAGCCCGATTGAGCTTATTATCCAGAGAGGTCTTAGTTTCGGGGAAACATGGTACCTTCATTTTTAACAATAACTTTCAAAGATCAAGTAGCTGAATGTGAAGATTATGATAGATCTGACAGGAAGTTATTATAGGATGCAAATTGCCAAGTTTTTAAAATTAATCAACTCAGCAAAACAAATACTAAAAATACTCCAAAAGTCATTTTTAGAAGAAGTTAAGGGTATGGCTTTGTTAGTAGCCTACAGCACCTGCTATGTATGGCCCATTTTTTAAAAAATTTGATTTATATGCCACCCTTCTCCGGAGACTCAGGGCGGCTTACAATGCGTTAAGCAATAGCCTTCATACTTTTTTATACAAAGTCAGCTTATTGCCGCCACAAACTGGGTCCTCAATTTACCTACCTTAGAAAGGATGGAAGGCTGGGTCAACCTTGAGCCTGGCGAGATTCGAACATACTTTAATTGCAGACAGCTGGTGTTAAATTACAGTGCTTTAGTCTGCTGCGCCACAGGCTCTCTCATTGAAATCAGAGGTTTTGTTTATTTTACAAAATGCTTCCCTTCCTAATTTCACCTAGTATTTTTCACTAATATCATCTGATATTTTTGGGCAGAGATGCAAAAACCGCAGCTTAAGAAATTGTTATGACAAAAAATACTTATGATAAATGCTAAAGAATCAGAACTGTACCCTATATGAAAAATACTATTCTATGTGAATACCTGATTGCCAGGTATAAGTAACCAATAAGTAGCCAATATAAGTAGCTCCATATAAGTAGCCAATCTAGGCCCTTACTTTGACAATGTTGCTACATCTACAACCAGCTGTTGAGAGTAGCATCTAATGAACTGTCATAGAACAATAGTTGGTTCTGCAAGAGCTACTTGCTCTTCACAGAATAGTTTCAAATAAATCTAAAGCAAAGAAGATTATTCTTAATCTAGACAGTATGTTTTTATGTCTCGTTTCATTGCCTGGATACCTAGTTCTTAATCCTAACAGTGTCTCAGCTCTATTCTGGTGTGTTCTCACTGTCAGAAAATTTCTTCTTACTTCTATGTTGGATCTTTCTTTAACAAGCTTTCACCCATTACTTTCTTGCCCTGCCCTCTGAAGTTTGGAGAATAAGTCAAATTCCCTGTTCTCTGTGACAGCCCCTCAAGTACTGGAAGAGTGTTATCATGTCCCTCCTAATCCTTCTCTTCAATAAGCTAGACATAACTAGCTCCTCAACCTTTCATCATATGATTTAGCCACCAGATCCTTTTCCATCTTTGTTGCTCTTCTCTGCACACTTTCTAGGGTCTCAATGCAGTATAAAGTGGCATTATCACATTTCGTGATCTTGATGTTATCCCTCTGTTGATGCAACAAAACCCAGGACTGCATTGTTTTGTTTTGTTTTTTTGGCATCTGCAGCACTTTGCAGGTTCATACTTAAATGGTAGTCCATTAAGACACCTAGATCTCTCTCACAGTTGAAATGGAATGACTCACCGCGGTTGACTCTCCCTGGCCGTCTCACCAGAGGACAACTCACTGAGGGACAATTTAACACAGGATAACTCAAGAGAGGGACAAGTAAAATTGTGGTTCATCTCAGCCTCAAGGACTTCTAACTTGACAAAGTTCAAAACTAAAGCAAGAGAAGGCCAGCTGCAATTTACTTGTCCTTCTCGAGGTATCCTGCAGCAAGTTGTCCCACGATGAGTTGGCCAGGACAAGTTGATTGGGGAGAGACGGCCAGGGTGAGTTTTCCTAGACCCTCCACAGTTACTCATCATTAAGCCAGCTGTCTAACATACATTATCAGTGATAGGCTCTCCCATTCCTTTTCTTGTTTTTTTATATATTGGAAACTGCATCTAAAAATACCTTTTGAATTTTAAGGTGAAGCTACCACTCATGTACAAGATCTATTTTCTAGTATCATACCTGATGCACTGATACTGTGCAAAACTATTCTGGCCAAAGCCACCCTAGTTATCCAGAACCAGAGTGAAGTGGTTAGAATGCACTATTGCAGGATAATTCTGTTGACCGGCAGCAATTTGAGTCTTCCTGGCTCAAGGTTAATTCAGCCTTCCATCCTTCTGAGGTCACTAAACGAGGACCCAAATTGTTGGGAGCAATATGCTGACTCTGTAAACTGCTTAGAGAGGACTGTGAAGTACTGTGAAGCGGTATAAAAGTCTAAGTGCTATTGCTACTGATGCCTTTGCATGATATTCTGCCCATGATTTAATGTAATTAAATAGTCTGAGTTACAGATTTGTCACTGGCAAACCAAAGGCCACAAGGACATATAGCAAGTTGATAGAACCATCTCCTGAATATATTCTTTCAGAAATCAGGACCAGAAAAATATTATTACCAATAACAATAAAAGTCACTGAGGCCTGTCAAAGACACTCTTGTCTTGTCTAGTTACCAGACACTGCCGCTGAGATCACATCATCGCAATCAATTAAGCAACTTGGAAACAAGATTTCTTTTTTTAAAAAAAAAATCAGGGTAATCAGTATCTATAAATAAACGTTGAACTACCTCACTGCCCTTCATCTTCTTAGGAAGCAGAAGAACAAACGATTTTCAAATTCTTAGTACATAGGAACCAATTACTCTGGAAAGCCAGCAAAATCATTTCCAGATTTTTGTTATCCTGTTTCAGCATTCTATTTTCACACCCACATCAGGGAACTGATGAACCAAGAGCTTTACTGTCCAAGATTAAATTTACTGCTGCTATATGAAGAAGGGCAAGACCATGAACTATGATACAATGGTGATAGAAGTTGACACAGATAAATGAAAAACTTAATTAAATTGTGGGAGCGGTATCAGACATTGCAGGAATATAAATTGAAAAACCTCCTCCATCTGTTACAGAAAGGAGTTGGAGCAGTTAATAACTAGAAACTCAGAATTAAAAATTTTAAATAATGCTTCCATTTTATTAATGGGTCATTTATTTAAAAATTGATTTCTGTTTACCATTATCAATCTAAAAAACAAATTGAATAAAGTGATAGAACTAGATTTCTGATATATGTAGAGAAAAAAGTCATGAAGAGATTTTAAATACTGGTCTTGATGTATATAAGAGAACTCAATTTATAGGATTAATAAATTCTTTAAAAGAAGAGTAGATCAAACTGTTTTGGCCATAATTAGTCTTCTAAATTTTGCTAAAGTCACACTCCCAGAAGTGGACACAGTCAAAATAATTTTAAATTATAGCTAATTTTCAATGCCACTGTCTCTTTCTTTCCAATGAAAATTATTAATTTAAAAATATTATTTAACCAATGTCATAAAATGTGAAGGCAACTATATGTCAAGGCAACTATATGCCTTGTCCCATATGGTATTTATTTTGCCACACATTTACAATATTGAAATCAGTTCTAGTTAGTTCACAGGGGCTGTATTTATACACCACATGAAGTATAATATGATTTCTTCTATATTAATTTAGGGCATTGAGTAAAATCATCCATTAATATATGGCCTGTAAACCATGCTTTATTTAGCACTCCTGCAGTTGTGATTTAGTCAATATATGAAGAGGGCATTATCAAAGTAGCCAGATGGCACACTAGTTAGAATGTAGTATTGCAAGCTAACTCTGCCCACAGCCAGAAGTTAAATCATGGCTGGTTCAAGATTGACTCAACCTTCCATCCTTCCAAGGTCGGTAAAATGGGGAATCAGACTGTTGGGAGCAATATGCTGATATTTGTTAACTGCTCAGAGAGTACTCTAAAGTATTATGAGGTCTAAGTATTACTGCTATAGTAACCAAGGGTATGCTGGTGGGGGTATGAGACATGTACTGTATATTTATAACCAATTCCTCTTCCTTCTATTTTTCACTTAACTGATTGTTCTACTGCTGTTCCCTATTTCCCCTTGGTATAATTCTTCAGTACTAGTTCAGTTCATAAGGCCAAATTAATCCTTGATTTGATGAGGAAATTCAATCTGGGATACATTAATAAGATTGGGAGGGGAGGGTTTAAAATGAGTGGAATTATTTTAAACTGGTTTTGCACATAAAGGTTCATGGACACAACCATCCTAGGCTTGGGCATTGGGGTACTGACTGTGACCCATAGAACGTCCATTTTGCTAAGCAGGAAATGTCTTGACCATGCAGTGAGATCAGAGAGACAGATGGGGATTGCAGTTGGCCTGCTTTCCACTGTATTACCCAATGGCCTTTCTGCATGAGCTGGCTGAAGTCATTTTGAGAATGAAGTCGTATGCCTCAGGGTAATTTTCTAAGGGGACATTCATGCCATCTTGGATAATCCATTTGGGAATTTTATGGGCTCCATGGCAACCACCAGGCTTTTTGGAGCTTTGGTGGCTACAAAAACAGGACAGGACACTCTCTTGATTCCATCTCATACACTCTTGATCTGGTATTCACCCCATTGTGTGAGACAGGTGATTTGATGACAGGAGGGGTTGAAATCACATGATTATATAAGAACATGTGCTGGTATAAAGTTTGATTTTACAGCATTAGTGTCCTGCTTAACACTGCTTAAGGGAATCAACCTCAGAAATTCTTGCAGAAATGCAGCCCATTTTAGAACCTCTTGACTATTGCCCATCATAGCTTATTAAAAATAGCCACAGCCATTGGCCAAATGGGCTCAGTGAATGGATAATGCATCATGTGCACCTGTGAAGCCATTCCTGAAAAAAATACCTCCCTGGAGTTCTTGAAAAACGTTGCCGGAAACCCTTGGTAGAATCCCTTTCTGCATAAGACTGAAACACCAGTGATGGCATAATTGCAGGATCTCTTGGAACAGACAGATGACTACAATATGGCTTCCAGGCTGATTTCTTCATCTTTCTATAAGAGCACTTGGAGAAAAATAAAGTGCTATTTTGTCCCCAGAGCTATTTAATATCTGCATGAGGCTACAGGTGCGGTCATTCAGTAATTTAAAGTAACGAGATCAATATGCCATTGTAAGTATGAAAATATTTAACAGAACAAAGAAAAATGTGAAATTTCAAAATTTTGACATAAAAGTCAAAAATAAGGACAAGCTACAGTTAAAAAAAGCAGAAAAAAAGCAGCTGGGTTGCAACAATTACAAAGGATAGTAGCAATTTATTTTAAAGGGCAGCATAAGTAGATTAATGAATAGTATAGTCTCTAATTGAGCCAATCATTAAAGCAAACAAGAAAGGTATTCAAAATAGAAAGGAAGTAAACTCCAATATAGAGAATTAAATACATTATTGCAGGAAAGGTTGTTCTTATGGGGAGGAGTAGATACCATAGAAGATTTTGAGTTGGAGGAAAATGGAATACAGGGTGGGGAAGGGAAATAGACAGAGATAAAAATGGGGTTGGGGTGGAGCTCATTTAAAACTAGGGTGTAGTCAAACAAAAGTCTGAGTTTCAAGCAATCTCTTAGCTTCTTTTTAAAAATAACTTGACCTAACCCTTTCATAAAGGAGCCTTAAAATAGAGTTATTCCCACAGTCTCATTGCTTTACTTATCCTGTAATTGTTCCATAAAACCCGAATATTATAGTCTACCAATTATTGCTGTACAATTACTCAGGGCTACCTCTATTCATTTTGCTGAAATTAGTGGCTGCTCTGTGCAACATTTTTTCTACACACTGCCTATCTTCAGTTTTTCCTCTTCTAATCCCCTCCAGCTGCACCTGGTAACACAATTCCGCAATCTCTATCAAATTATCCATCATGCAATTCACATGCCCTCTCCAACCCTGCTCTTGGTGGAAAGTCAGTGTACTTTACTCAACCCACCCCACCAGTCCCTTTCAAATCTCATCGTCACTTAAATCAGGTAGAAGGTAATCCTTTCCTTCCTCCTAAACCAAGTTTCTCTCCTTCTCACTGCTGAATAATGGAATAGTTTATTCACAATAAACTTATTTTTCTTAGAAGTGAAGGTATTTTATTATTTTGTTAGTCTTTTTTCTCTTTTTAGTTTTTTATTCTCTACTGAAAGTCATAAAAGTAGTCTACAAAAATTAGAATAACAAAAATCACCTGATCAATATATTAAGGAAGCTAATTATTTTATTAATTCAAGGAACATTTCAGTGTGTGTGCACATACCTACATACAGACATGAAGATGACATATTAATTTAATTGGGTTTCATACCATAGTAATCATAAGACTCTTGCAGGTACACATAAACAGAACATAAAACATCCATGGTAAAAAAATAACATAATACAAAAATAATACAGGTCGTCCTCAAGTTATGATCACAATTGAGCCCAAAATTTGTGTTGCTAAGTGAAACCTTCGTTAAGTGTGTTTGCCCCATTTTCCTTGCCACAATTATTAACAGAATCATTTGCTAAGCTAGTAACTCTGTTGTTAAGTGAATCTGGCTTCCCCGTTGACTTTGCTTGTCAGAAGGTCAGAAAAGTGGACCACATGACTCCACTCCAGGACACTGCCACCATCATAAATAAAAAACTTGCTAAGCATCTGAATTCTGATCAGGTGACCATGGGGATGTTGCAATAAGTGTGAAAAACTGACGTCACTTTTTTCAGGGCCATTGTAATTTTGAACTTCGGGACATTAGTTTGTATTTGACAAACTGATTTGCAAATCATTTAATTACAGTTCCAGTAGTATCTAATCCTAATTCCTAGAGAAAGAATTTGATGACCAACTGGCATCATATACAAATAAGGAATTGTGGCATGCCTCTACAGTTGGAAGCACCTAGCCAATCCCGTATTATCTAGAAAGCTAAGCAGGTTTCCCCTTGTTGTTCTTAGACGGGAAACCTAGGGCTAGACTGAAAAACCAAAAGGCACCCTGGAAGAGAGTCATGCCCAAAGGGCTTTTGTATCAGGTCACGAACTCTTCATTAATCTATTTATGTAAATCACCAGGAGTCAAGTTTCACTCAAAGATAACTTCATATTTATTAGAATCAGCTTCAAGATCAGTGATTCTGATCTTGGCTCACCTAAATTCATTAAGCAGCCACTGGACTGGCACTATTTTTTCCGTTCCTGTTCTCGAATGCAATAATAGTAAGTAAGGAAAATAATAATAATGATAATAATTGCTTTATCTCATGGTGTTTTGAGGACTGCCTAGTGAAAAACATTTTAAACATTTAAAAAGCAATAAATGCTAAGTAATATTATTAAGATTTATTTCCAGTGCTCAGGAATATAGGCTTGAATGTAATGATTGACAGTTCGCAAACTGGAATGTTAAATATTTAATTCAGAGAGATTTGGCTATATTTAAGATTTCCTAGATTTCAAACAAATACTAGATTCTATTCCAGTTCCAGGTTAAATAAAGCTTCACACAAAGTAATCACTGTTGATACATCTACTTCAACTATCTGTGTAAATAATCAGCAGCTATCTATAAGATTTCAGAAGATTTTTCCCAGCTCTAATATGACATGCCAAAAAAAAAAAAAGAATCTAGGACCTCTTGAACATTAAGCATATTTTCTACATTAGCAAATAGCTGTGGCCATGTTTCCCAACGGTATATACATTTGAGGAGGTAAAACATACAATCTTTCTCATGGCCTTACCCCTCTTTCCGGATGCAGATGCAGTGTTAAATAACTTTCCATCATACACATTTCAGAGAGGACTAGCTAGCAGAATGTATTGTACTCATCTCTAAAAGCTTCTGTCCTTTTTCAAGGACTGCACATGAGATGTATTTTCCTTTAGTTCTTTCTGTCATTCCTTATCCTCCAGTTTCTTTCTGATAACTCTGTAGGTTACCAGAAGCCATTTGTTTGGTTTGACTAAGCACTGCATCTCATTTTTTTCTTTTTAATTCATTTGGAAGCAACCCTTTATTTCTCTCTTCAACAGAATATGTTCCCATTTTAAAATTTAAATTTAAATTTAAAATTAAAAAGAAACTTCCTATTTTCACCTTTTAAATAAAATTTAGCTTTGTTTATCCCTAGTAGGATTGGCCAATCTCTTAAGGAAGTGCTTTTTAACTTGATGTAATGATCTGACAGTGTTTGGTCCAATCATCTTTTTTTCCAGTTTCATATAGCCATTACCCCCCCATCCCCAAAAACCCCAGAATCTATTGTTTTACACAAGCATCTCAGCAACAATAGGGCCAAACTGAACACTTGACTGACAAACAAGGAATTACAAATTGTTCTATTACCCCAAAGATATGCCCAAATTACTCCTTGGAGATAGTTGTCCCCAGTTTTTTAAAAAATCACTGTCTCAATGATTCTTATATCAAAGTCCCTGATAGAAGCACACAATTAACAAGCAAGATTTGTGCATGGTCTCATTAATAGGTTTAATGCCAGTTTCAAAAAGGAATCAAGTTACACGTTTGTGAAATCTAGATATACTCCATGTCCTCATTTGTGGATTACATCAAGTCAGGACCTCTGCAAGTTGCTTGAACTGCATTGCCAATTTGCCACAGAATCCCTCACAGTGATGGCGAACCTTTTAGAGACCGAGTGCCCAAACTGCAACCCAAAACCCACTTATTTATCGCAAAGTGCCAACATGGCAATTTAACCTGAATAATGAGGTTTTACTACCTAGAATAATGATAAACAAGACAGAGTTCAGGTAATTGTTCTAAGAAAAATGTGACAAATGCACTTTTATGCCCCTTCATTTTTTTTCTGCTTTTGAAATATTACATTTAGCAAAAAGAAAAAAGAAAAATTTTTGTAATATCATTTCTCTTTCCTTGCTCTCTTCTCCCCTTTCTCTTTTCCTCCCTCCCTCTCTTTCTTTCCCTCCATCTCTTTCCCTGTCTTCCTTTTTCTATCTGTCTCTCTCGTTCCCCTTTCTCTCTCCCTCTTTCTCTCACGCACACCATCCTGTGACACCTCTATCATCCTCATCCTTGCACCGGGTCAGCCAAGCCCTTCTGGTGAGGGAAGGTCTCAGCATCTACGGAGTTCAGCCCTCCCCTCCCCAGGCCAGATTTTTTCCAGGCACCCTGCCAAAGTCCCAGGGCAGCTGACCTCTCTTTACCTACTGCTGCCACTGGTGTAAAAAGCGGGGGGGGGGGGGGGGGAGAGGAGGCAGCAGAGCCCAGCTAGCCTTAGATGGGAGATCAGGTGAGCTCCTGAAACGGGGGAGCAGTCCTCGTGGAAATGTGGCAGGGAAGCGGGGTGAGTGTAAAGGGTCGCCATGGCACAGGAGGGCAGGAGGGAGCCGGACCAAAGAAGGGTGAAGCTGGAGTCCTCCTCTCCTTCTTTCCTTTCTATTGCTCTGGTGAGGGCTGAAAATTAGCAGGAGTTGATTTGAAAGGCCTAATCCTAGTCTGAACCTTGGGGGACGGGGGCATTGAATGCTGAAGGCACCCTGCACATGATCTGAGACAATCCTGCCACAGGAAAAGAATACACCAAGGGGATCAAGTCCGGGCGAGGAGATGGGCAGCAAGGGACCCGTTCTTGCTGCAGAAATAGAGAGTGGTGTGCAAGATCCCTCTAGTCTAGTCCTATCTCCCCCACCCTTCTTTGCAATTAGGTCTCATCAACACACAGGTTATTTGCTTGTGTATGTGTAATTTTTGAAAGAAGGCAAGCAAATGACAACTACCGGAGGGAATCGTGGGTGGAAAAAGTGAAAAGCCAGGGTGGATTTTTTGAAACAGAAGGAGCAGGGACCATTCGCAAACAGGCCCCTGGCTGTCTATCAACTTAAATGGGAGGCGCAAAACGAAACCGCATCCACCAATCAGAGCCTTGTTCTGCCCATTGCTTGTTTTAGTGCGTATCCGGCAGCATTTCGTTTGTGCTAGGGTGACACCGCGCATGCCCACAGAGGGCTCTGCCTGCCACCTCTGGCATGTGTGCCATAGGTTCATCATCACAGCCCTAACAGATAAAATGGGACCCTTTCTTAAAAGATAAATATGAAATGTTTCCTCATTTGCCACATTTTGAAATCCTCCCTTTTCTTTTAAAAAAAAGATCGTCAAAGAGGCTTTTAAAAAAATATCTGACGATCAGACAACTCAGCTGGGATTGTCAGAGAGGCTTTTTAAAAAATGCTTTGAAAATCCTCTTTGACGATCAGGCAATTCAGCTGGGATCATCAGAGAGACTTTTAAAGCATTTTTTTCTGCAACCTCTTTAGAGGAAGAGGTGGTTTAAAAAATGCTTTGAAAAGGCTCTGATGATCCCAGCTGTGTTGCCTGATCGGCAGAGGTTTTTCAAAGCATTTCTTTGCATTTGCAGAAAAAATACTTTGAAAAGTTTAAAAAAAAAAAGTTGGCCACGCCCACCCAGTCACATTACCCCCCCCAAGCCATGCCCACAGAACCGGTAGTAACAAATTTTACATTTCACCTCTGGTATGTATTCTGGATAATATTCCAGGGCAGTATTGGTTAAATTTCCAAATACTTATTTTTAACATTGGCCACACATAGTGCACATTACACTAATCTAAGTTGGATACCAATAAAACTAGAGTGTTGCAGATCTGCCTTTTTCTTCTTTTTCTTTTTTTGAAAAAAAAAAGAATTACTGTATTTTCCTGCGTATAAGACTACTTTCTAACACACAAAAATCTTCTCAAAAGTCGGGGGTCGTCTTATACGCCGGGTCTCATTCTCCTGTAACCAGGCAGACCAGCCCATAAGGCTCTGACGAGCCTTAAATGGCTCTGAGGAGGGTCGTCTTATACGCCCGGTCGTCTTATACGCCGGAAAATATCTTTATCCACATCTTAGGCTAAATGAAGCAACACTAAAACACTATTGTATTTGAGTCTTCAAATAATCATATATATATGTATGTATGTATGTATGTATGTATGTATGTATGTATGTATGTATATGTTTTCTTTCCTTTTTGTAGGCTTTATGTGTACTTCTCTTTAGCCAGGTTCTTCCTACGTAAACCAAGATTTTTCTGCAGCCCTAGTTCAGTGAAATCACAATCCACTTGTTTCTAGGCTTTTTTTCTGGCAGCCAGCAAACCCTCTGCTGCCCATTGGGAGACTAAGATAGATCTATTTCGGGCTTATAAAGCCTCATCAGTTAGCCACACCCTCATCCCATGTATCCTCCCTGTAAAGGTACAATATTTGTTTTCTTTCCTTTTCGTAGGCCGAAATAGATCTATCTTAGTCTCCTAATGGGCAGCAGAGGGTTTGCTGGCTGCCAGAAAAGAAAAAAAGCCTAGAAACTAGTGGATTGTGATTTCACTGAACTAGGGCTGCAGAAAAATCTTGGTTTACGTAGGAAGAACCTGGCTAGAGAGAAATACGTACGTACATATGTACGTACGTACGTACGTATGTTTTTCTTTAACCGGGTATTTTCCTACGTAAACCAAATTTTTCAACTTGCGGCCATAGCTCAGTGAAATCACATCCACTGTCCTAGGCTTTTTCAGACAGCAAATAGGCAGCAAAATGCTTGCTTGCTGTCTGAAAAAGCCTAGGATAGTGGATGTGATTTCACTGAGCTATGGCTGCAAGTTGAGAAACTTGGTTTACATAGGAAAATAAGCGGTTGAAGAAAAATATACATAGAAAAACCTACGATAAGAGAAGAAAAACAGACATAAAATTTCTCTTTATTATGATGGCAGGAAAAAATTAATCCCTTTCTTTCAAAACAATACCATTTGGTAAGATTCTTCCTTTGGCCAGCTATAAATCTGGAACTTCTCCCCTGATAGTATGCCCAGACCCTATCCAAAACAACCTGAAGGAGCCTTCTAGGAAATCGTCTGTAATGAACGAGTGACATTTCCATCATAATTAGATAATAAATATGGAACAAATGGGCTATTAAAATGAAATCATATACTTAAAGCTTTACTACAAGATGGTGAATGCCCAGGATATTGTTTTCATTGTGTCAGAAGTGCTGTCTCATTCATCATTTAAAACCCAAGTTGTTCATTACTGCCAACATGCATCTTTGGACAGCTATCAAAAAGACTGCATTCATCTGTTCAGACTTCAAATTGGAAGAATGTCTTATAGTAAGTGCTCTGAAATGCCAAAAACAATCCTGATATTGGTAACACATGAACATAACATTTAACCTACACATTTCTCAAATACATCAGAGTTGTAGAAACTGGTATGAGTAATGTATATTAAAAATGTGAAAAAGTAGTCTTCAAGAAACAGTACAAAATTTTCAGAGGTCCTCCTCAGTTAATATATGTAATTTCCTATGTTCAAAGTATCTTAATATTACTGTTTTAGAGTATGCATTGAAAAACTTTGGCTGGCAGTTTGAATATAAAACAGAGGATTTTCCATTTAACATGCTAAGACTGAATCCAAGCCACAGATATTTGGAAGTGACCCCATTTCTTTCTTGTCACTAAGGCAGGGGGAAAGTGACGACTGAGGCATATATAAATTGCACAAATAAATAAAATAAACAACTGATTGGCTATAAATGTTTCTTTTTTCCAGATACTGAAACTTAATAATGTGGGCTAAGGTATGTCCATATCCATCCCCATGGGATTCAGATGCCAGGAAGGGATCTTGGATCCGGAAAGGTTCTCCCTCATATTTCAGAAATGAATTGTGCTCTTTTTAACAATTTCTGAATTTGGGCTCTATTTTTTAAAATTTTTATTAATAATTGCAGTCAGTCACAGGTTATGGATTTCAGGGCTAAATAACACACAAGTCAGAAATATATATGTACATGAACCAGAACATCTTATCCATCCATAGACACTTATATACTTGCATCTTGCAATCATCAGTGTCTTGCCTGAAGCATGATTATATGTCTGTCTGTCTGTCTGTCTGTCTGTCTGTCTGTATGTATGTATATATATTATTTTATATTATTTATTTTTATCAAATTTATATGCCGCCCTTCTCCCGTAGGACTCAGGGCGGCTCACAGAATAAAAACAGCATAACAATAAAATAATGCTAAAAACAAGCCAAATTAAAATCCCCAACAATTAAAACCCTTGCGGCAGATCAGGGAATTTGCTGAAAAAGCCATGTCTTCAGGTCGGCGCGGAAAGTGCGGAGGGTCAGTGCAGCCACAGAGAACGCCCTCATCCTGGGGGCCGCCCGCCGACGTTGTCTGGCCGACGGCACCCGGAGGAGGGCAGTCCTATGTGAGCGCACTGGGTGGTGGGAGGCCGGTAGGAGGTGATCCTGCAAGTACCCCGGGCCCATGCCATGAAGGGCTTTATAGGTAAGTACCAGCACCTTGAAGCGGATCCGAAGGGCTACCGGCAACCAGTGTAGCTCGCACAGGAGAGGTGTTACACAGGAGTAACGGGAAGCTCCCGTAACAACCTGCACAGCCGCATTCTGGACCAGATGGAGCCTCCGGGTGTACCCCAAGGGCAGCCCCATGTAGAGGGCATTGCAGTAATCCAACCGAGAAATAATGAGAGCATGAGTGACTGTACGGACATATATCTGTGAGATATTTTATATATATATATATATATATATATATATATATATATATGTGTGTGTGTGTGTGTGTGTGTTTTCTGAGGTTTTCGCGGGTGTTTGTATGTAGGTCTTTGCTCCTGGAAGCACGAAGCCGAGAATACCAGCTTGAAGATGACGAATGAGACTTCGTCGAAACGTCGCCAAGATACTTCCAATTCTACGCGGGAGAAGACCCGAATAACCAAAGACCTACATACATATATATACATATACATACATACATACATACATACATACATACATACATACATATATACATATATAAAAGCTCCTTAAGTAAATTACTATATTTTCATTGGCTGGAAGAAATCCTTGCTTTTGTTCCTATAATCTTCCTTAGCTTGCATGATGCTCCAGGCCTACAAAACATGCAAGGATTCCATGGCAGACAATGTATAATTTGATGGTGGGTGATAGAAGAATGCAAAATTGAAATTCTTCCTTTGTGAACTTGTTTCAATTCTAAAAGTTCCTCCTAAATGCAAATGTAAGTGACAAGGACAGATGTGACCAAAACTGGATGCAGTATTCAGTATGCAGATGTAGCCTTATTAAGGCTTTATAAAGTGGTACTAATACTTCTCATGATTTTGATTCTATGCCTCTGTTTATATAAACAAGGATTGTATTAGCTTTTTTGACTGCTGCCGCACATGGCTGGTTCATGTTTAGATGATTGTCCACTAGGACTCCAAGGTCCCTCTCACAGTTACTGTTTTTGAGCCAGGTTTCGCATAATCTGTACTTTCCTGCCCAAGTGTAAAAACCTTGCTTTCCTCCACATTAAACGTCAGAGAAACCTTGCTTTCCTCCACATTAAATTTCATTTTGTTGGATAGGGCCCATTGTCCAAGTCTGTCAAGATCTTTTTGGATCCTGAGCTTGTCTTCTGTTAAGAGGGAGTAAAAATATCAATGGAAAATTAAAGGATTTTGGTATCCTAGCAGATTTTAAGATTAATAATGAGATACGTTAATTTTACTAATAGATAGTATTAGTAAATATTATTATAATAAAATATAATAGTATAATATAGTATAATATACTATATACTATAATAATATAGTGTGCTGGTGATTATGTGTGTGGGACCTGGTCTTTGGGTGTCAAGTAAATTTCGTTGTATGTGTATACTGTGTATACACATACAATGATAATAAAGTTTATTATTTATTTATTTAATCAATATGAATTTTGTTATATTTATTAAATTTAAAAATCGCCAAACTCCCTTCTTTCCAGAATGTTTCTGGGCAGTGTACAAGTAAAATATTAAAACAGAAGCAAAAAAATTCAAGGTTAAAATTTAATTACCGTGTTTCCCTGAAAATAAGAAGGGTCTTATTTTCTTTTGACACCCCCCCCCAAATAAGGGCTTGGCCTTATTATTGGGGGGGGTCTTATTTTGGGGTTTCAGGAGGCAGTAAGTGTGGGACTGGATGTCCCGTTACTGCCATCGCTTCCCCTCCCCATTCTTCGCATTGGCCGCTTCCCTGACGTTTTCTGCCGCCACTTCCTCATGGAGCAGGACTCTGCAAGGCTTTGCCATTGCATGCACAAACTGCAGCAACGCCATGAGCTTTATCATACTGGCACAGCTGGCGTCCTGCCGCTTGTGGCTGTGCCAGTATGTCGAACCTCGCAGTTGTGCTGCAGTTCCTGCATGCAACAGCACAAGCCTTGCAGAGTCCTGCTCTACGAGGCGGTGGCGGTGGTGCGACGAGTCTCACAGACTCGTTTCTGGCAGGTGGGGTGGGGGAGAAGTGAAACACATGGAGCGAGACATAGCTCCCCTTGCTGTCTCTTCTCCCCCCCCCCTTGCCAGGCATGACAGAGCTCCTGCCCCTCACTTAGCCACCTGCCCCCACCCGTCCCCTTTAGGGTGCAACTTGGGGGTGGCAGGTGGGGCGGGTGAGAAGCGGGACGCACATCTTACCTTTCCAGCACGGTTGCGTTCCTCGCCATTCTGTCCAGGGAGACACATTGTAAAAAAACCTTTCTCGCAAGTTCAGCCAAACTCCTTGAACTTGAGAGAAAATTTTTTCTACAACGTGTCTCTCTGGACAGAAAGGCGAGGAATGTGATGGTGCTGGAAAGGTAAGACAAGCGCCTCGCGGCCCACCCCAATGGCAACAGCAGCCTGGATGCTTCCCTTCCCCACTGTCTCTTTATTGAGAGGGGTGGTGGGTGAGAAGCGAGACGCTTCTCACCCGCCCCACCTGCCACACCCAAATTGCACCCTAAAGGGGGCGGGTGGCTAAGCGAGGGGCAGGAGACCTGTCATGCCTGGCAGGGGGAGTGGGACACATAGTTGAGGGGGGGGGCTTATTTTGTGGGGTGGCTTATATTATCACATGTCCTGAAAAGCACGATTGAAGACATGTCCTTATTTTCAGGACATGTCTTATTTTGGGGGAAACACGGTAAAAGATTGGTGGGTTTTCAGGCCCATGATCTCTGTGAGTGCCAAGCCAGAGGGCAGATCCAAGTCTTTAGGCATTTCTGGGGGCCCATCTCACTTCTTGGAAAAGAATGTTCCGAATGGCAGGGGAAGCAGCAAAGAAAGCATTGGCATAATTGTGTTAGGGCATGAAATGAAATGAAGTAGGACAGGTTAAGATGGGAGAAATTAACATTGACACTGTTGAGGAGAATTTCTGTGATTAAAAATTAATGTTTACCTAGAATGATGTTTTTGTTTCAGACAGTATCTGTTTCGACAATTGATATATTTTCAAGCTATGGCAAAAAGAGATTATTTAAATTTGTATGGCAAGAGGAAAACTTAGTTAAATATAAAGTATTATAAGAGCCAGCTTGGTCTAGTGCAGTGGTCAGCAAACTGCGGCTCTCGAGCCACATGTGGCTCTTTCACCCCTCTGCTGTGGCTCCGTCACTCAAACTATACGTCACAACCACCAATGTGTGACACCCACTGGCACTTGATTTATTGAGCTTTTCAACCCCCGGTAGGTCAACCATAGATAAATCTAAGAAAAGTTTCAGAAAAAAAGTGAACATTTAATTCAACTACGTATGCTAGTTTTGTGACCGCTCAAGAAATAGTCAGGCACGGAAGGGTTTTGTGGCTCCCAGTGTTTTTTTTTCCTCTGGGAAAGGAGTCCAAATGGCTCTTTGAGTGTTTAAGGTTGCAGGCCCCTGGTCTAGTGGTTAAGGCACCAGCCTAGAAAGCATGAAAAAGCAGGTCTGTGAGCATAAGTCCCACCTTAGCCATGAGAGCCAACTGTGTGATTTTGGGCCAATCAACTCTCTGCCCAACCGAAGAGGAAAGTAGGAGGAGGAAAGTGTGTTTGGTATATTTGCCACCTTGACTTATTTGTAAAAATAATAGAAGTGGGATACAAATAACTAACTAAAATAAAAAAAGAATTGGTCTACCGAATTTGAAATTTTATATTGCTTTTGTTGTTTGGTTTGGAAGAAGGAGTGAGTGTTCAAGAGAAACAAAAGGTTTTTAGAGTTAGAAGATTATGAACCGAATTTGGATGGCATGGATGTTTATGGTACAATGAAGTTAAAAGTGGATTATACCACTTTATTATATGCCGCATTGGGAATATGATATAAATATAAACATTCAAATGAAACCAGAACATTTCCTTTCAGGATTGATGGATATACAGTTAAAAAAGAATCAAGGAAGAGTACTTCAATATAGGATTACTGAGGCAAGATTATTTTATGCATAAAGATGGAAAGATCCAGGACTACCCAACATGGGAAGAAATGGGTTGGTGAAACTGAGAGAACTTGATGACAAAATTGGCAAAACTTGACTGGAGAAAGGTCATTACTGATATTCATCGATGACTAGAAAGAAACACTTTATGGATTTTTTGTGTAAAAAAAAAAGAAGAAAATGATTTTACAATTTATTAGAAAAATAACAGAAAAAAGGGGAATAATGATATAATCTTAGAGAGGGAGGTTTGATTAGAATGACATGTAAAACTACCGGTATGAGAAGAAGATCAGAATCCAATTCTTTATATTTCTTTTTCATGTTTTCTGTTTTTTATTTTCTTTTATCTATCTCTTTTTCTCTTTCACGTTTCTCTTTTTCTTTGAATGGACTTGTTAAATATGTAAAAACTTTTAATAAAACTACAGTATCCAAAAACCTCTAAGGTTTTTTTTTACTTAATGTATTCTAAACAGTTATTCGTGAATATTATATAATTGCACAGAAATTGAATTGAACGTTCTTACTTGCTTCTTGATTACTGTATGGCCATCCAGGGACAGTTAGAAAGGGTGGCACTGGTGAAGTTGTCCTGCTGTCCTCTCCAAGTTGTTGTGTGATATGGCGCACGGTATCCTTATTTTTTCTATTCTTTCTACGCCCTGTAGGCTGCCACCCATCTGTAGTTCCTTGCTCTGAGAAAGCATTTTGCATTGCACTGTCTTTGGCAGACTGCAATTCATTCCCTCCATAATGAGTGGGAGAGATCTGTTCTTCTTTGACACGCAAAGTCCCGTAGGCCAAATCGGTAGACCAAAGAGATTGGGATGAAATGTCATCATGACTATCTGATTTTGGCTCTTGATCCTCTTTTCCACAGGTGCTTCCTCCTTCGTGACAGCTAGCAATAGCTGAATCTCCAGAAGAGTTTGCTGGACTTGTCCTTCGAGCCAGCCAGGGAGATATGCTCCTACCAGCTACGACAGCAGAAATCAGGGCATCCGTACTGCTGCTAGAGGAAGCCCCAAACTCATAATCAATAAGGTCGTCTGATGCATCAGACTTTATGCTTATGTCAAGAGCAGCCTTTATGAAATTGTGGCAAGCTTGCACAATCTCAGTCATTTGAAGATAGCTGGCAGCTGACATCACCTCAATAACATTCCTGCTGGTCAATGCAAGGTGTGCTGAGTACATGAAGTCAATGATTGCTTTAAAGCCCTGTGCCGTTACAATATCCAAATGAGTGACTGTGGCTTGGTCAGAGGTCTTCTGCACCTGGCAATACAATGTCTTGAAATAACGACTACTCCCAAGTAAAATATTTTTATGAGCCTTGAAAATCTTTCCTTCCACTATAATGCAAACATCGCAGAGGATACCATGCTGCCTTTGTTCATTGAGTTCCTGAAGCAGATGATGATAATGGGAGGCAATCTCCATGTCTTCCTTCTGATTATTCATTTAGACTATTTGCACTCCCACGTCTGCACACTCTGTGAGGAAGAAAGAGAGACGTTAACACCGTTGGCACCAACGATCATTTTTCTCTCAACACAGACACAACATCATGGGGCTCATTGGTGGGAGGGAAAGGCTAAAAATCAGTATAGCTGCTAAAATTCCTGTAATGATCAGCATTCTACATTAGCAAAACCATTTCAAAGATGCATTTACCATAGGTTTGATTCAACTCTGAGGTAATTTCATCAACTATTATTGTTGTTTAAAAGCCGAGTTATAGGGTATTGAAATAATTACCCTAGCATTTTGTAACTATCTTTCAAATATAATTAAGAGAAGAACAAGTAGTTTTAAATTCTAAAAAGAAGTTATAGTGTGCAAAAATCATATCAAGCTATTGCTGAAATTGTGTACAAATACAGATTGTTTTTCCAGAGAGACAGCAGTAGCTGTCAAGAAGGCAATTGTCCTTAGCAAACTATGTACTAAGAGAACTATACATAAATTCACTTCAACCTGTTTATTTACATCTTCAAAATGAGTATCACAGGTGAACGATCCTTATGATAACCAGCATAAAGTTAGCCCTGTTTTTTCCCTTTTATTGTTACAAATCTTAATACATTTATTACCTCAATACAATGGTATTTGTGCAATATTGATTATATAAAGTTAACACAGAGAAAAAAGTCTCCAATCAGGAGTCTTACAGTTAAATATTAAAACAATACATATACAAGTAATCCTCGAAATACAACCACAATTGAGCCCAAAATTCCTATTGCTAAGTGAGACATTTGTTAAGTGAGTTTTGCCCCATTCTACGATCTTTCTTGCCACAGTTAACAGAGTTGTTAAGGGAATCTGACTTCTCCATTGAGTTTGCTTATCAAAAAGGTCCCAAAAGGTGATCAATCATATGATTCCCAGGTCAGTGCAGCCATCATAAACATGAGTCAGTTGCCAAGCACCTCAATTTTGATCATGTGGCCTTGAGGAGATGCTACAATAGCCATAAATGTGAAAAATGGTCATAAGTCACTTTTTCAGTGCCGTTGTAACCTTGAACAATCGCTAAATGAACTGTTGTAATTCAAGGACTACCTGTATCAAGAAGCAAGAGTCAGGAAACATTTAAATATTCTGTTCCAACAAAAAATAAAAGGCACAGTTTGTTATTCCATCCATATGGCAAATGACTTCCAGAAAAGCCAGATCTTCAAGGGAAGGAAAAACCTCTAGTTCCAATGGATAAGAAAGTTTTCCAAAGTAATAAGAAAGTCTAAGTCCAGGCCCTTGAAGTGGACTTAATCTCAGCAAAGGGACACTTAACATTTTTTCTTTCCTTGGTCTTACCAAATGCTGTAGACAGATTCTACTCACAACAGGCTATCTGAGAGATACCAAGCCCCTAAGCCATATATGGCTTTAAGGCCACAACCAACACCTTCAATTGCATGTGAAAGTTAACCAGCAATCAATGCAAGTCCTCCAGAAAAGGTATGAGATAAACCTTAGTGTGTCCATAACTAACTAGGCTGCCCCATGCCAAATCAGCTGTACAGATAGTCCTTGACTTACAACAATTCATTAAGTGACCGTTCAGTTACAATGGCATTGAAAACAGTGACATACGATATGACCATTTTCATGCCTAAAACCGTTGCAACATCACTTTAGTCATGTGACCGAAAGTCAGATGCTTGGCAACGGAGTTATATTTATGATGGTTGCAGCGTCTCAGAGTCATGTGATCTCCTTTTGTGACCTTCTGACAAGAAAAGTCAATGGAGAAGCCAGATTCACTTAACAACTGTGTTACTAACTTAACCACTGTGGCAAGAAGGTCGTAAAATGGGGCAAATCTCACTTAACAAATGTTTCACTTAGCAACAGAAATTTTGGACTCAATTGTGGTTGTAACTTGGGAACTACCCGTAGTTTCTGAATGATCTTTTAAAAGGCAGCCTCATGTACAGCAAATAATCCAAATACCTTGGAGGAGAGAAGGGTAGCTATGCAGGAATCCTAGACAGACACACACATAGTACTGTTATTCATTTCAAATTTCGAACAAATATGTAAGTATACCCAGGCTAGTTTCCACACTAAACACAATAAAGTGTTTAACTAGCTAAAACAGCGAACCTAATCTCTTCAAGCTCTGAGGCTCAACTGAACTGGGTTTTTCCATTCTGACTTGTAAATCTAGATACTCATCTTGACATACAATAGAAATATGGTACAAGTCAACACTGTCAGTCAAACTAAGGGAGATGGAAAAGTGACAGGCTGTTTTGAGTAACACCTTGGGAATAGACCATTAGATTCAGTATTGGTTTGGGCGAACTGGTAGTAGCGGCAGGAGGCTCCGCCTACCCGCCTGGACGTCATCAAATACGCTCTCTGCATGAGAGCAAACTGGTAGCAAAGGTAAGTGAAACCCACCACTGATTGGATTGCATCTGCAATCAGCCTTGACCCATGCCACTTGTGACTGGCTGGAGACCTTAACCTAAGAACTTTCAAGTGTTGAAACAATATCTGTAACAGACCGACATAGAGTATTCTATACTTTGAACTCATCCCTTCTTATGACTACCCAGATAAACTGGTCCTTTTACTTATGTTGGAAATGCTTTGGGACACCTTTTTAAAAAAAAATCTGAGATTATATGATTTTGAACATTTGCGTAAGAGTTAAGAGAAGACACAAACTCAGGTTTAAAAGCTCTTGTTTTTTGGAATTCTATGAAATGTAAGTCTGATTAGCATTCAGAATCACCTCACACATTTCTACTAGAGCAAAGGTGCAGTGATTTCGTATATATGAGGGATTGCTTTGACAACATATGTGCAGATCTCTCAGGAATGCATTATAAGTAAAACTAGAGAGATTCTGGTTGATTTTACTTGCCTTTGCTTAAATATTTTGTACATGTTCGTACCAAGAGAACCATGAATGCATCTTCTCCTCCCCAAAACAACATTAATAATTGTGATAGAGTACTTTGTTACTCTTAATTTTGTGATAGCTTCCTTCCAAACCCATGGCTCAATTTAGATGAACGTTATTTTGTTAATATACTGTAGTATTAAAGGCAACTCTGCTGGATCAGGCTAAAAAGCTGCCTACTGTAGCATCCTGTGCCTATAGTTCCTGTGGGAATATGTACTGTAAACAGGCCATGAAAGCAACAGTCTTTCTCTGCTATTGTTCCCCAATGACTGGCAGTCAGAGGCATGCTACCTCAGATCTGAAAGAAGCATACAAGCATCATTAATTGTATTATCCTCCATTAATTTGTTTAATCCCTTTTTAAAGCTGTCCAGCTTGGTAGCCATTGCTACATCTCAGGGAAAGTAATTCCATATGCTGACTATATGCTATGCAAAGGGTGTTCTTTTGTCTATCTTGAATCTTCTAACGTTCATTTTTTTCCACATGACTCAAGTTTTTACTTCAAGATTTACCATCAGATTTTGTTTGTCCTTCCAAAAGTGTTTGGGTCCAAGCCTGTTTTTCTTGCATTTAATATATTCGTCTTGTCTGAAAGTATCTGTCAAGTTTTCTTCATCTGGGCCAGAATTTAGAGAGTTGATTCATTAACACATATACACATAAACCTGTCAGTATTTCCATTTGGAATAGAGAAAATTATACAAAGCAGAGACAAGTAGTAAGAAATATGCCAAAGAAATTAAAGGCATGAGATAATAAAAGAAAATATAACTAAGAGGGTACATTTATATTGTTATCTTTCCCAATTCCTCTCCATATCTTTTTACATCTGTAAATTATTCTTGTTTCCACTACATCTATATATCACTTCATTGACTGGCCTGGAGAAAAGGCTTGGACCTAAAATTTCACTATCACTGAGTTAATGAAAACTTAATGGGAGCGGAATATGTAGTAAAATACTGTATTCCGATCCAAACTGAGAAATATGCATATCCTCTTTAAACAGCAGCCAAAGGAACTGAAAGGAAGAGAGAAGATGCATACATCAGATCCAAACACGCTCAACCTCATATAGTACGTTTGTGTATTGCCAAAGCTACCAGTAAGGAGATTTGACAAGATTAGTAGTGGACTGAATGTGTTATAGAAAGATCACCCAATACTCATCCTATAAGGCAGCCCAAATATATTACTCTTCAAAAACATGCTATTAACAGTCAGGGCTGACATGTTGCCACTGAAAATCCAAACATCATTTGATGTCTTTTGATCTAAAAATCAGCTATGTGAAGCACAATAAAAATGAAGCTTCCACCAGTTTTAAGTCAACACAAACACGATTTTACTATTGAGCAAGTACCACAACTACTACAGCAATACTAATCTGTGGTTGTAAGGAAAAGCCTATCATGCTTTTGATGTAATATAACAGCTAAAATATTTCTTCTGGACAGTTATTTGTATATATGGAAGTGAGCACAGCTGTGAATCAATGCTGGTCTAATACTACCGGTATGAATGCTATGTTTGCTACTGAAATTAGAATCTCTGCTAAAATAACGTAGGAACAATTAGACATTAATGAAAACAGTTTCTCTTAAAATCCAATAAAAATATTCCTAGATTCAATATATTTTACAGGATTATAGTGCATCTTAGTTAAAATGTTAAATACATGTACATTTAAATGTATTACTTCTTAAAATTATATCTCACAAATTAAACATTTCTAAAAAAAATGTGAGATTCTTCTCAAGATCTCTTACTCTATTCATGAGAATTATGCCAGAATTTATTAGGCCAGCGGAGTCTTGAGGGGATGATTATAAATTATACTAAACCACTTATTTTTCTTAAAACATGTAAACCATCTGAATGATTCCTTTATTTTCCTACCAAGAATGCAAGAAAGAGATAGAAGAAAGCAAAAAATCTTAAATATTTATGTTAAAAAAATCTTATGTTGTAAGCATATGGAGGGAGGGGACAGAAAACAAACAAACAACTGTAACCTTTTAAATTCAATTTGAGTGTATATTATTTAAGTGGAATCTGAATTAATGGCTGGAATTAACACTTCACAATAAACAAGACATTTTTAAATTGCTGATGTTGAAGAAACTATAGCATCCTGGATAACCCATAATGCTAAATCACAGTGAATAGATTTACAAAATAACAAAGAGTTAGTATAATGTATGACTTTTACCAATGCTGCAGCATAGAATAAGTGAGATTCTTCCAAGATCCTTCCATCTATCCATGACTTCCCAAATTAGAATCCTATTTCAATTTCTTCAAATTCATTTATATTTCTGAAACTACTCAGAACCCAGAAATACATCCCTCGTGTACATAGGTGCTGTCAGTTTGGTTCTACATGTACTCCTCGACTTACAATCATACATTTAGTGACTGTTTGAAGTTACAACAGCACTGAAAAGTGTTTTTTACACTTACGACCCGTTGCAGCATCTCCATGATTACATAGTGTAATCAAAACTTGGACACTTTGCACCTGGCTCATATTTATGACGGTTGCAGTGTCCTAGGGTGACGTGATCCCCTTTGGCAGCCTTCTGGCAAGCAAAGTCAATGGGGGAAGCCAGGTTCACTTAACAACCAGGTAACTAACTTAACATGTGCAGTGATTGACTTAGCGACTGTGGCAAGGAAGATCATAAAATGGGGTAAAATTCACTTCCCTGTTTTGCTTAGCAATAGAAATATTGGGTTCAGTTGGGATCATAAGTCAAGGACTACCTGTTCAAGAATATACACCTGAAGAATTATTTTGTAGTATATGTGCATATATGTCTAGTTAGTACTGTGATTGCAAACCTATGGCACACATGCCAAAGGGGGCGCACAGCGCCCTCTCTGATGGCACAAAAGCTGTCTCCTCAGTTCACTTCTGCTGCGCATGTGCGCACGCCTCCCGCCAGCCAGCTGGTCTTTGGGTCTCTGCCGCGCAAGGGCAGGGCACATGCATGGGGGCTGCGTGCAGCAGAGCTGAACTGGGGCGACGGCTCGCGTGCCATCAGAGGGCACTGCATGCCACCTCTGGCACGCGTGCCATAGGTTCGCCATCACATCCTAGAAGTTCATGCTGGCTGGAGAATTCTGGAAATGGAAATTCACACATCTGGAGGATAGCCATGTTAAGAAGGCATAAAGGTATCCAGTTCTTTAACCTTCCATAACATTATAGTTAGTCCTCAAGTTACAACCACAATTGAGCCCAACATTTATGTTGTTAAGTAAATTATATTGGTTGAGTAAATTTTGCCCCATTTTACGATCTTTCTTGCCACAAGTTGTTAAGTGAATCATTGCAGGTGATAAGTTAGTAACATGGTTGTTAAGTGAATCTGGCTTTCCCATAGACACTACTTGTCAGAAGATTGCATGACCCTGGGATACTGCAACCATCATAACTATGAGTCAGTTGCCAAGTGTCTAAATATTCACATGACCATGGGGATGCTGCAACAGTCATGTGAAAAATGGTCATAAGTTACTTTTTTCAGTGCTTTTGTAACTTCAAACAGTCATTAAATAAAGTGTTGTAAGTCAAGGACTACCTGTATATCTTCCTTTGTATATTTCCAACTATTTTGACTGCCTTCCTCTGAATTCATTTTTCCACCCTCTTGTTAAAATGCAATACCCCAGATCTTGATCTAGTATTTCAGATAAGCCTGAATAAAATAGAATGATTACTTCCAATGTATTGTACTGTAGTTGTTTTATTGTGGCATATATCACACCAGGGTTTTTCTTTTTTGTAGTGGCATATTGCCTATTCATGTTTTGTTTTCAATTGTGATAAACAATCTCATTTTTCTCAAGTATATGGCTTTCAAGATACATATCTATGTCCTGTATCCATTTTAACAATTGTAATGCTAAATTTCTCAATATTTCTATTTTATGTTATGTTTTATGTTATTTTATGTTCCCAGTTTTCATTCTAACAAAATTATTTACATTTTATTTTCTTTAACTACGATAATACCTGTCCATTCTGGCTTTGCCATCTGCAAAATTGAATACAATTCACTTGATCACTATCACTAACAAATGTGATAAAAATCATAAAAGCTCTGAATTGAGGATTACACTTCTATAAACACTTGCTGGCTGGATTCATGCAATGTCCTGATTTTATTATAGCCCATATATTTTTATGCACTATCTATGGCTTAACTATATATTATATGATCCCATTGTCTTGTTTTCTACAACATAAGACATGGTTAGCAGATACAAAGACTAAGTTCACATGAAACAGATTATGGGAACTAAATCTTTGAATACAGTATTGTTTTTCAAGATATGCATATGCTGCAAGCTAAAATATTTTAATCCTTTTATTAAAATAAGAATTATCTATATAGAGTACTTACAAATCAATGAACTAACAATCTGTTTTTAAAACAAATGTGGAATAATTAAACTGGCAAGATATATTCTTGAGAACGTTAGCTTTTAGTACTACTGCAACATTGAAAGTTTAGCTTTAAATTTTTAATTTGCACTGTTACTATTTGAAAAAAAGCTTAAAACAGTTGAACTAACAGATTTTTGTGAGAATAACCTTTAACCAACTGGTACATTACTACAGGAAGTTTAATAATCAAATAGTCTACTAAACCTGTTATGGTCTTCTATATAGAAACAATTAGTAACTGAGAGAATTATGAATATAAAGGATAGTTAACAGGAGATAAAGGGACAGATAAAGGAAGCCTTTCAAAGATTTTAACTAAGCGGTTTCATCCTTTTATTAACCAATTAAATTAAAAATATAGCCAAAATAATAGCTGAAATTACTTTTACACAATAAGTTAGAATGAGATAAATTATATGTAGTTGTGTGCAATCTTTTATTAATAAGAACATCACAAGACAGTGAGGTATTATTGAAAGGGGTTCACGTAAGGCAGAAAATGAAATTTCCTTGTGGAGTATAGCCCTCTCATAGCAAAGCTAGTTTCTTTTTAGTTAGTAAAGTACTATCCTAGCTTCTCCACAAAAAGAGTGCCAATGTTGTATTATAAAATTACTCAGGTCTCTCTTTTAGATACATCACCTGGAAAAAACCTAATTAGTACTATAAAACTATCCTAAAATTACCAGCCATAGGGACAATGTGGCCCATTTCCTTCCCCCCCACTTATATTTTAAAATCTGACCTATACATTCCACAACAATTATTAAAATGTTTGTCTAATTACTAAACACTACCCTTTTGAAAACACCAAATAAATTGGATCAATTTTTAGAAGAGTTGTATATGATATATCACAACCTTAAGTAAACCCTTTCTATTAGAACAAATTTCAATCAGTGATCTAATTTACCAACAGCAAAATTAGTATTTCATCAGAGTAAATGACAGCCACAATTAGTGCTGAGACTGATACCCTAAATGTAGCACAAGTTCTAAATCAAGACAGAAGTATTTTACAGAATGCAATCTTTCATGTGATAGTTAAGCAATAATTGTTCATTACATAAATTAAAACTGTAAATAAGGAGTCCTTGATGCTCTACTGTTCAACCCTGAGCTACACATATTTTCTTCTATTGAAACTATAAAGTCCAGACACATACATATGTACTCTATCACAAAGATTTCAAAAATGAATTTGACTAGTACGGTAGTAGCTTATTCAACTGCTAGAAAATAATTCCCAATCAATAAATCAGAATTGGCTGTCCAAAATTATGCACTTTTATTTGTGAAATATGCTAAAGTAACCCAAAACAGCCAGTTTTCAATACGCATGGGAAAAAAACTCTTCTGAGAATTGAAGATTTGTGTCTCATTTTTTAAATCAAAAGTTTTGCTCTTTGGACAAATCTTTTTATAATGGAAGCAATACCCCACACATATATACAATAGATGGATGGATGGATGGATGGATGGGTGGATGGATGGATGGATGGATGGATGGATGGATGGATAGATAGATAGATAGATAGATAGATAGATAGATAGATAGATAGATAGATAACTAGATAGATAGTACTGCTTTATGATATATATAACCATTTCAGCTCAGTACAGGTACTTTCAACAGCACCACTTGCTATAATATCCTTTTTATAATATCATGAAACAAAGCTGATAATCCTCTCAGTACTTTACGTCAAACAAATTCAAGAAACTGAAGATAGGGAGAAAACTCAAGAATGGAACTGTTCTTGCATACACATTTCTTGTCCTAACTTAAATATATACAGTATATCACTCAGGTTAAGTACTCAGTTTCTCAATTTATTCCAGTTAATCCACCTTCCACTGTTTATACCACAAGAACACTTCATTATGCTTTATTTGTCATCAGGGATTTCCCTATAAAAGGCTACTTACATTACATCTATGGAACAAACCTAGTTATTTACACATACAAAAAGAAAACGCTAACTTTACTGCCTTTTTCTATTTTTTTCTTCTTTTTTTAAAAAGAAGCCTATAACTTCTTCTTTCCTCTACTAATCAGCCCTTCCATTAAAAGGTCCTTACCTGCCTAGATTTTCAAAGCGGTTCCTTAAGTTGTTGAAAACATTTTTAACAACTTCCAGAACTATAAGGTAACTAACATTCTGAGGCTGGGTTTCAAGGTATGGGGGTGACTTTCAATGTTTACGGTCTGCAATTAAAATGGAGGCAAAGACTAGGCGAACTGTGCCTGGCTTTAGGGAAAGAGACAATAACCCCAAACAGAACCGGCATGGCTTTTAAAGAGACAGAAAGAGAAAGTAGAAAGTGGGAAAACATACATATTTCATCAACATTATTACCTCATTCCCCCTTTTTTTCCTTTTCTCCCAAGCAGTTTGGTGTCACTCTATCCTCTCCCCTTCTCTCGAGTAAACTCTTGGTCCAACTTGCACAGATGCTTAATTGTAAAAAAGTTTTTTTTATATATATAAATTAAATCTCTCTTTTATCAGCCCAGCCAGGCCAGGGTGGTTGGTCCTCTTTGGCGAAGTGGCGCTGCTGTGAAAATGCCCCCTTGTCTCCCTCCTCTCCACTCCCTCCAGCTGGGTGTTGACGCAGCAGAAATTACCAGCTGGAAAATTCCCCTTTTGGAGGTGGGGGGGAGGGGGAGGGGAGCAGCAGGAGGGGGTTAACCCCCTGCCAGTCAGCCTCTGCCGGCCCTCAGCCCTCCCACCCCTTCAGCCCCCCAGCCCCAAATAAGGCAAGCGCGTCCAGAGGCGAAAGGAGAGCAGAGGCGCCCCCCCTGCCCCATTTGCAGGAGGGGGGGGCGATCATCTCCTCTCTCATCTTCCCCCCTCCTCACTAACCTTCAGGATATTCAAGGTGGCTTCTCTCCCCCACATCAACCTCAGGGGGCGAATAATTGTATCTGCTCTCTCTCTCTCACCCCCCCCCCCAATCTTCCTTCAGAACAGCCCGCAAGGTGGCCTCTCCCCCCACTTGAGCCTCAGGGGCTTTGAGGGGGGGTTCCTCTTTCACCCCCACCAAACTCCTCTCAGAATAGCCGTCAAGGTGGCCTCTTTACCCGCCCCTCTCCCACTTCAGGGGGCACACCTCCCTCTCTCTTTCACCTCCACCCCCCAAACTCCCCTCAGAATAGCCCTCAAGGTGGCCTCCCCCCTTAGTTTCAGGGAGCCCTTGGAGGGGAGGGGAAATCTCCTTTTTCACCCCATCTCTCCTCAGAATAGCCCTCAAGGTGGCCTCTTCATCCCCCCCATTCACCCCCACCTCAAGGGGCTATTGGGGGTGTCTCTTCTTTCTTTCACCCTCCCCCAATTTCCCCTCAGAGTAGCCCTCAAGGTGGACTTTCTCTCTTTCCCCTCCCCTCAGCCTCAGGGAGCACTTGGGGGGGGGTCTCCTCTGTCTCTGACCCCCCCATATCTCCTCAGAAGTCCTCAAGGTGGGCTTTTCAACCCCCCCCCTCCAGCCTCAAGGGGCTATTAGGGTGGGGGCGTCTCCTCTCATTTTCACCCCCATTTCCCCTGATTAGCCCTCAAGGTGGCTTCTATTTCTCTCTCCCCCCCCATTCAGCCTCAGGGAGCACTTGGGGGGGGTCTCCTCTGCCTCTCACCTCCCCCCCATATTCCCTCAGAACAGCCCTCAAGGTGGGCTTTTCAACCCCCCCCCCCAGCCTCATGGGGCTATTAGGGTGGGGGCGTCTCCTCTCTCTTTCACCCCCATTTCCCCTCAGATTAGCCCTCAAAGTGGCTATTTCTCTCCCCCCCCACTCAGCCTCAGGGAGCGCTTGGGGGGGGTCTCCTCTGCCTCTCACCTCCCCCCCATATTCCCTCAGAACAGCCCTCAAGGTGGGCTTTTCAACCCCCCCCCCAGCCTCATGGGGCTATTAGGGTGGGGGCGTCTCCTCTCTCTTTCACCCCCATTTCCCCTCAGATTAGCCCTCAAGGTGTCTTCTATTTCTCTCCCCCCCCCCCATTCAGCCTCAGGGAGCGCTTGGGGGGGGTCTCCTCTGTCTCTCTCTCTCTCTCTCTCTTAACTCCCCCCCCCCTTTTCAGTCCGCAAGGTGGCTGTCCCCCCCCCTCCCCTCACATCTCCCCTCAACCTCAGGGGGGCTCTGGAGAGGGGGGCAAAAGAGGGGGATTCACCTTGAACCACGCTGGGGAGGGGGAAGCGTGAGAGAGAGGAGAGGAGAGGAAGGGGCGCCTCCGTCCCTGGCGGGCACTGAGGGGGGCAACACTTCTCCGGGCAGAGACGCTCTCCCTCCCCTCCCCCACACAGGGCGCCCTCCCCCCCATTCCTTCCTTCCTTCCCCCATCCACCCCCCCCCCTTCCGCGAGGGAAGTTGCCAAGTTGCGAGCGGCTTTCGGGCCTCAGCTTACCTGAGGGGGCAGCGGCCACTCGCTCTCGCCGCGCTCCCCCTCACGGGGCTGAGGGGGGAGGGGGGGAAGGGGAGCCGCGCGGAGAAGGGGGGGGGGAACCTCCGGAGCGCGTTCCCGCCTCCTTCTATTACTCTCTCTCTCTTTTTTTTTTTTTTTGGTCTCCCTTCTCCCCCCCCCTCCCACCCCCAGGACGGGAGGGAGGGAGGGGAGGGGCGCGCGCGCGCTCTCCTGCCTCCCCCTCACCCAACTTGGCCGGAGAGGGGGGAGGGGCCATGCCCGAGCCCGGCAGAGCCGGCTAAGGCACGGGAAAGAAAGAGGCGGGGCCGGCCGGCGCTTTAAACAAAAAAAAAGAAAGAAAGAAAAGAAAAACTCGCCCCTGATTGGGTAAGAGAGGGACCCCTGTCTCCTTAAGCCACGCCCCGATGGAGCCTCGCGCGTCTGTTTCTCCTAAGAGAGAGAGAGAGAGAGGTGGGAGCGCAACTGTCAAGCGGCCGGACCTGTGGGGCGCTGAGCATGATGGGATAGTGAGAAAGAGAGAGAGAGAGAGAGAGAGAGCACAACCCTGTCAAGATTGTTGCCAAGGGCAAGCGGAGGTTTCCGTTGTCCTGGCAACGGTCAGGGCCTTTCCTGCCCTCGAAGGAGGGAGAAGCGGCGGGAGGGAGCCGGGCTCCGCGGACAGGGAAGGTTCACACGCGCTGGTGCGCTGCCCTCGCCCTGAGGTGCCGTTTTCGGGAGTGAGGGAAGGTGGGGGACACCGTAGAAGCCACTTGCGTTACAGGCCCTGGAAGGTTCCCACAGGTGTTCCTAGCGCTCAGGACCTCCAAAGGAATGGAATGGAATAAGGAGAATAGAATAGAATAGAATAGAATAGAATAGAATAGAATAGAATAGAATAGGGAATGAAATATGAAATATGGAATATGGAATATGGAATAGAATAGAATAGAATAGAAAATAGAATGGAATGGAATGGAAGAGAAGAGAACAGAAGAGAAGAGAATAGGGAATAAAATATGGAATATGGAATGGAATGGAATAGAATAGAATAGAATAGAATAGAATAGAATAGAATAGAATAGAATAGAATAGAAAATAGAATGGGATGGAATAGAATGGAATGGAATGGAATAGAATAGAATAGAATAGAATAGAATAGAATAGAATAGAATAGAATAGAATAGAATAGAATAGAATAGAATAGAATAGAATAGAATAGAATAGAACAGAACAGAACAGAACAGAACAGAACAGAACAGAACAGGGAATGAAATATGGAATATGGAATGGAATGGAATGGAATAGAGAATAGAATAGAATAGAATAGAATAGAATAGAATAGAATAGAATAGAATAGAATAGAATAGAATAGAATAGAATAGAGTTAGAAGGGACCTTGGAGGTCTTGTAGTCCAGCCCCCTGCTCAAGCAGGAGAACCTATACTATGCATAGGGTTCACACGACAATCTGGGCTGATAGGAAGCTGGACAAATTATCTGTTCTGGGTGCCTGGAACAATACAGGTAAATCCTCAACTTAACAGCAGTTCGTTTAGTGACCATTCAAAGTCACCAAGTCAAGGACTACCTGTACTCTTGTGACCTTGGGACTCAATGACTTTTCCATTTCAGAAAACAGATCAGGATAACAGTCGGAAGGGACCTTGGAGGTCTTCTAGTCCAACTCGCTCCTCAAGCAGGAAACCCTACAACCATTTCAGACAAGTGGCTGAATTTCTCTGCACCACCAGGACTTCGTGATAACGTACAGGTAGTGCTCAGTTTACAACAGTTTGTTTAGTCACGGCTCAAAGTTACAACAGCACTGAAAAAAAGTATGACTGCTTTTCAAAAATACGACCTTTGAAGCATCCCCATGGTCAAGTGATCAAAATTCACATGCTTGGCAAGGGGTTCATACTTATGACTGTTGCTGTGTCCCAAGGTCACAGGATCCCCTTTTGCGACCGTCTAACAAGCAAAGTCCACGGGGAAGACAGATTTTCTTCACAACCGGGTTATTAACTTATCAGCTGCAGTGATTCACTTAACAACGGTGGCAAGAAAGGTCGTCTATGAGGCAAAATTCACTTAAGAAATCTCCTGTTTAACAACAGAAATTTTGGCCTGGATAGCTCAGCAGACTAATGCACTGTAATTTAACTCCAGCTGTCTGCAATTAGTAAGTTCGAATCTCGCCAGGTTCAAGGTTGACTCAGCCTTCCATCCTTTCTAAGGTAGGTAAAATGAGGACCCAGTTTGTGGGGGCAATAAGCTGACTTTGTAAAATATATAAAAGTATGAAGGCTATTGCTTAACGCATTGTTAGCCGCCCTGAGTCTCCGGAGAAGGGCGGCATATAAATCAATTTTTTTTTTTAAAAAATGTGATCTTAAGTCGAGGGCCACCTGTACAAAGCCACCAATCATTGAATTATCCCTTTGTCAGAGTTGCTACAATGCTCAGTTTTCGTTTAAGATCCAGGCACCTTGAGCCGCAAACTCACTAGCCACTTTTTTTTAGCGTGCATTGATTTGTTTGCACATGTTTTCTTTGCACACATACATACCATTTTGCACATCCATACAAACAACCCTTCTGAGCCTTGTATTGCAGGTGCTTCAGTGTCTGTTTAGCTAATTGGATTAATTTGGTAAACTGTGGTTAATGATGTGCTAGTGTGTGGCGCAAGCAGAGATCTGTTAGATGACATCCGGTCATGTGTGTTTGCAATATTTTATTACTGGAAAGAAGTAAGTGAGTCAATGAAAAATGATTAAACAACAGCCCCCCTCAAATTGTGGGAGACCCACATTGCACACAATCGGGGTTCCAAAAATCCAAATGTCTCCCAACTGTGGCTAAATGAGAAAAAAATTGTGCTTTTTTTTTTTAAATTAGATTTATATGCCGCCCTTCTCCGGAGACTCAGGGCGGCTTACAATGTGTTAAGCAATAGCCTTCATACTTTTGTATATTTATACAAAGTCAGCTTATTGCCCCCACAAACTGGGTCCTCAATTGACCTACCTTAGAAAGGATGGAAGGCTGAGTCGACCTTTGAGTTCCAGATCTGGTAGTTTTAACATTTACAGCCATTCGCAGTGTCCTTCTTTCATGGTTTATAACGGTTGTGATGTACCATAGTCACGTGATCTCCTTTTGCGCCCTTCTGACCAGCAATGTCCATGGGGAAACCAGATTCACTTAATAACTTTATAGCTGCAGTGATTCACTTAACAAATGTGTCAAGAAAAGTCGTAAAATGAGGCAAAGCTCACTTAACAAAGGTCTCACTTAGCAACATAAATTTTGGGCACAATTGAGGTTGTAAATTGAGGACTACCTGTAGTTGCTTATGGTTTCTAACAGAAGCACCCATTATGAACAACGGGTTCACATACTGACTGCAGTGCTTGTTTAATGCCTTGTTAGCTGAACAACTCCCATGAAAAATGTCATTAAAATCAAGTCAGTCACGTTAATGACCAGCATAATTTATGAGAGGCTCAATTATATCTCTAAATGGAGGACTACCTGTACAGTTTACAGGTAGTCCTCGACTTACAACAGTTCTCCTAGTGACCATTCAAAGTTCCCACAGCTCTGGAAAAAATGACATGACAATTTTTCACAGTTATGACCCTTGCAGCATTCCTATGGTCATGAGATCAACATTCAGATTCTTGGGAACTGGTCCATACTTATGACGGTTGCAGAGTCCCAAGGTCATGTGATCCCGTTTTACGACCTTCTGACAAGCAAAGTCAATGGCGAAGCCAGATTCACTTAACAGCCAGGTTACTAGCTTAATAACTGCAGTGATTCACTTAACAACTGAGGAAAGAAAGGTCTTAAATATCAGGCAGAACTCGCTTAACAAATGTCTCACTTAACAGAAATGTTGGGCTCAATTGTGGTCGTAAGTGGAGGGCTGCCTTTCCAATTTCTGGACAACAAAATCCAGGTGTATACTAGATGGCAGTACAGAGAAAGAGGAAACTACCTCTTTGCTGACATCTAGTGGCCAAATATTTTTTTTACATCTTGAATATTGCAAGGTAATCTATATGGAAGGATGGGAAAAAAGATGAATGCAGGTAGTCCTTGAATTATAACCAGAATTTTTGTCACTAAGCTATTGAGTGAATTTTGCATCATTGTATGACCTTTCTTGCCACAATTGAGTCAGCGGGCTGGAGGAATTCTGGGAGTTGAAGTCCACACAGCTTAAAAGAAGCCAACCTGCATGGCTGGTTGGGAGAATTCTGGGAGATGACGTTCACACATCTTAAAGGTAGCCAAACTGCATGGCTGGCTGGAGGAATTCTGGGAGCTGAAGTCCCCACATCTGACATTTTGCTGAGGCTGAGAAAGACTGCACCAAGGTGTCCTCATTCCAGCTGCTTATGACTCCAAATAATCTTTGATACTCCTCCTGAATTCTTGTAATGCCCTTTGCGATCTTTGACTTCAGGCATTCATGCTGTACTTCCCACCCTCCAAAATTATTTTTTTCTCCTCCCTCTCCTCTTCCTCCATCTCCGGAAGGAAAATGTTATATTTATTTAGCTGGCAGGGTTCAATCCCCTGCCAGATACAGCAGCTGCAAACCAGCTTTTGACTCACAATTCCCCCAAGAACACAGGGCAGACCAAGGCAGCCAGAATCTCCTGGGGTAGTAAGGCGTTCTTGGGGAGGACTCAAAAAACATAAGAAGCTTAAAAATCCAGGAAGGTTTCACCTCTGCCACTTCTGGACACTCTCTTGAGGTCCCTGTTCTTCCCTTTGGCAGATTGTTTTGCACACAAGCAGCTGGTCAGGAAAAGGGAATGCTGGATCTGCATTTCTCATCTGCGTTTGGCCCCAGATTTGAGACGGCTTCTCAAATAACACCACCTCTCAGCAGAACGGGAGGTTATGTTTTTTCAGGCAGCGTGGTTCGTCTGAGCCAGGGCGAGTGTCTTTTGGTCCTGTTCACACATACAGTCATCTAGGTGCCAGGAATGCAGAATGTGTGAACTCTCTTAGACCAGCTCTTCTCAAATATTTTGATCTCTGGACCCCTTTGCCTACTTAAAAACCACTGAGGACCCCAAAGAGCTTATGAATGTATATTATATTATATTATATTATATTATATTATATTATATTATATTATATTATATTATATTATATTATATCATATCATATCATATCATATCATATCATATCATATATCAAGGTAGGTAAAATGAGGACCCAGATTGTGGGGGCAATAAGCTGACTTTGTATAAAAAAGAACACTGCTTGGGGGGGCCCGAAAGCCCTGCTATGCAGGTATATACAGTATGAAGGCTATTGCTTAACGCATTGTAAGCCGCCCTGAGTCTCCAGAGAAGGGCAGCATATAAATTAAATTTAAAATAAATAATAAATAAATGAATAAATATCATATATCATATCATATCATATCATATCATATTTTATATATATATATATATATATATATATATATATATATATATATATATATATATCATATATATCATTATATTGAATCGCCTTATTGGGGAATTGAGTGGTATACACAGATAATCTTTGATTTACAACTATTCACTTAGTGACCGTTCAAAGTTACAACGGCACAAGAAAAAACGTTTTTCACACTTACAACGGTTACAGCATCCCTATGGTCATATGATCAAAATCCAGACACTTGACAACTGACTGACTCATATTTATGACAGTTGCAGTGTCCTGGGCTCACGTGATCCGCTTTTGGCAGGCTGCTGACCAGCAAAGTCAATGGCGGGAAGCCAGATTCACTTAATAACGGTGTTACTAATTTAACAACAACAGGGATTCACTTGACAACTGTGGCAAGAAAGTTCATTAAATGGGGCAAAACTCTATTAACCAACGTCTCGCATAGCTACAGAAATGTTGGGCTGCATTGTAGTCGTAAGTTGAGGACTACCTGTAAATTTAAAAGATGATAGATGATAGATAGATAGATAGATAGATAGATAGATAGATAGATAGATAGATAGATAGAGATGGACGGACGGACACACAGACAGACAGGAGAGAGGGATGGATGGATAGATAGACAGAGATAGATATAGATGGACGGAAGGACAAACAGATAGGAGAGAGAGATGGATGATGGATGGATAGATAGAGAGAGATATGGATGGACGGACAGACAGACAGACAGACACAGGAGAGAGAGATGGATGGATAGAGAGATAGAGAGATAGATATGGATGGATGGATGGATGGATGGACAGAGACAGACAGACAGGAGAGAGAGATGGATGGATGGATAGAGATGGATGGATGGATGGATGGACAGAGACAGACACACAAGAGAGGGAGATGGATGGATGGATGGATAAAGAGAGAGAGATGGATGGATGGATGGATAGAGAAGGAGAGAGAGAAAGATATATTTTCCTAAAGAAAGAAATCTCAACTTTTTCCCCATGTCCTGTGAGAAGCTCTGCTGGGGTTTTTTGGGGGGGGAGGGGACACTAGATTCATTGCACCCCTCCCGTGCTGCACAAACTTACTGGGGCTTCATTGATTCTCCCAGCTCCTGAGATTCTATTCCAGAAGCCCCTTGGCACGAAAATGGGGCCTCTCTAGGAACTCCCCCTCTCTGGCTGCTTTGCTAATTCCTCCCAACCCCACCCTGGCAGAGCCTCAGGGTTACTGAGGACTCCCCCAGCGGGGAGCCAAGTGGGAGCCTCTTCCCCTCCTTTGTGATGGCTGAGGAGACAGAAGTAATGGACGCCGCTGTGTTTGCACAACTGTGCAAACAAAGGCTCCCACTGGCTTTGCTCCTGTCTCCTGTCTGCTGAGTGTTCCTGAAAGAAGACTCTGGGCAAAGGAACAATGACTCAATCCCAGGCTGTGTTAAGTCAACGAGCTTGGGTCTGCACCCTGGGATGATCGAGCCAAAACTAACCCCGGTTAACAAAGGCGACTGGACCAACATTCCAAAGGATTACCCAGATAGAATTCCTTTGCAAGGATACATCCATCATTCCGAGAACATAGAACAAGGGTGGGCAATGATGGTCCCTTTATGGCCCAGTTGACTTCAAGTCCCAAAATTCCTGAGCCAACCATGCCGGCTTAGAAATTCTGGGAATTGAAATCCACAGATCAGAAAGGGTGTCAACCCTGAAGCCTACCTAACCGAAGCTATCTTGACAGCTTCAGCGTTGCCACACTGGAGCTGAGGGATAGGGAGCGGGGGATTTGAGATAGCTGGAATTTTGTAGCCAAAACTTACGGGACCGCCTTCTGCCACCGATAGCCTCCCACCGGCCAGTACGCTCCCACAGAGAGGGACTCCTCAGGGTGCCGTCGGCCAGACAATATCGGCTTGCGACCCCCAGGGGGAGGGCCTTCTCTGTGGCAGCACCTGCCCTATGGAACGACCTGCCCCCGGAGATACGTAGGATCCCTGATCTCCGGGCTTTTCGCCGTGCCCTTAAAACTTTTTTATTTCATCAAGCCGGGCTGGCTTGACCCCGCACCCCTTAGGTATTTTTAGATATTTTAATTGTAAATTGGTTTTAATAGGGGTGTTTTTAAATTTTATTGGGCCAATTCTTGTTTAATTTCTTTTAAATATTTTTAAATTTTGTATGTGATGCTTTTACCTTTGGCTGTTCACCGCCCTGAGTCCAGTAGGAGAAGGGCGGTATAAAAATCAAACAAAATAAATAAATAAAACAAAAGACTTTCTCCTGGGTGCCTGAGTAGGATAGGGAGCTAATGCCTCCTACTAAAGGCAGCAATTAACATCCAGCTGCCTGTAATTCTGTGAGTTCAATCCTAGCCAGGCTCAAGATCGACTCAGCCTTCCATCCTTTCTAAGGTGGGTAAATTGAGGACCCAGTTTGTAGGGGGCAATAAGCTGACTTTGTATAAATATATACAAAAGTATGAAGGCTATTGCTTAATGCACTGTAATCCGCCCTGAGTCTCCGGAGAAGGGCAGCATATAAATCAATTTTTTAAAAAAAAAAAACAAGGACATTCTCACACCTGGGTAGAGGAAGGAGGAGTGATGTCACCAGGCAACCAGACAGCACCTAGATTGGACCATGTGACCGATTTGACAAACTTTTACTTTTAATTAAGTGAAAAACGGTGGGAACCTCCAGAGTCGGTTTTCACCAGACATGTGCCAATATGGTACATCATATAAAGAATAAAGCTATTCTTTGAGGAATTTACCTGCACTGGAGTTTTGCTTGCTATGGGTCTATTACTGACAAAGGGGCACAGGTGGGCTGCTGTGAGTTTGCAGGGGTTCGGGAGAACCTCTAGCTAAGATTCTGTGCAGTTCGGAGAATCCCCCAAATGCCACTCTTGGCTGGCCCCGCCCACCCCTCCCCTCCCAGGAGTCCCCATGCGGCCCGTTTTGGCCGGTAAGTGCAGGGGGCACGCGGAGGCTCACGGAGGACAAAAAATTGGGCCTACCAGAAGTTTAGAAGGCCGGAAATGGGCCCGTTTCCAGGCTCCTGGGGAGGCCATTTTCTCCCACTCGGAGGCTCAAAAAAAGCCTCTGGAACCCAGGGAGGGCAAAAACGCCCCTCCCCCACTGCAGTGCAGGAGGCCAACTAAGCCACACCCACCACGGCCACACCCACCCAGCAACCAGGCAGAGGATCCCTTGCTAAAATTTTTGAATCCCACCCCTGCAAAAGGGTCATAGTTGCTCATCCCTGACGTAGAACATAGAATAATAAGATTGAAAGGGACCTTGGGGGTCTTCTAATCCAATCTCCCACTCAAGCAGGAGACCTTACACCATTCCACCATGTCTAATCTCTTCTTGAAAATCTCCAGTGATGGAGGACCCACAACTCCTGGGAGCAAGCCTTTCCCACTGATTGGTTGTTCTCATGGTCAGAAAATTTCTCCTTAGTTCTAGGTTGCTTCTCTCTTCTGGAAGCATCTCCCAACTGGATCTTCTCTTCTTCTTCTAGGTTGGGTTCACTTCTGCTGCCCTTTGGGGTATGCTTGACTTCCCATCTCAGATAAAACTTTGGGGTTTGCGCATATCTTCTCTCACCCAAGCACGAATCTTGGATCTGATCCTGCTTACTTTGGGTTAAGCCAAAAGAAGAGAGACTTTCTTGAAACACTGGTGAATCCCATTGACCGTGAAAACTGTCCGTCCGTGGAACAGCTTGGTTCCAGAAGTTCTGGGTGCTCCATCCCTGGAGGTGGGAACTCAGCTGAACCCCTTTTGTTCCCACAAGGTTTCACATCTGGATGAAGCTACAGGGGAAGGCAATATGGAAGTTGGAGGTCATCACAACACTCCCACCTGCACTGACAGGACAAATTCCTTGTATGTCAACAAAAAGCAAACCCCCATCCCCTTCTAGCACTGATGATGCTACCGAGTTTGGTAATGAAATGTCTCCAAGAAAAGAGAGCCCATCTCAAAGATAACCCTAAGAAGGTCAGACTGACCGCCCATCTTTGCTGAGTTGTAGGGAGCCTGCAAAGCAGACATTGGATGGATTCAACAGTTACTTCTCAATTTCTTCTGTAATGGCCTCTATTCTTTCATGCAGTGGTGTGTAAACTTGTCTTACAAAAATTTCCTGGTCTGCAATAAAGCAGTTACCCTCACGCCAACACGCAAAACCCCACAACAAAACCCAGGATCTCTTGCTTTATATAATAAGCACACCCTCAGCTCACAAACAAGCAATTGCAAATTGCTCTGTTACCCCTAGGAGATGGCCAAATTAGTCCCACTGGAAGGCCCAATGATTTATTGTGGTTGTTTTCAAGATTCATAGCTCTCTAGCTCTCTCTCTTTCTCTCTCTCTCCCTCCCTCCCTCCCTGCCTCCTTCCCTCCCTTTTTCTCCTTTTCTCTCTCTCTATGTCTCTCCCTTCTTCTCTCTGTCTCCCTCTCTCTTACCTCCCCCTCTCTTTTTCTCCTTCTCTCTCTCTATCCCTCTCTCTCCCGCACTCTTTCTCCCTTTCTATCTGTGTCTCTCCCTCCATCTCCCTCTCTTTTTATTCTGTTCTCTCGCGATTTCTCTCTCTATGTGTCTCCCTCCCTCTCTCTCCCTCTCTCCCTCCCTCTTTTCATCCCTGCCTCCTTCCCTCCCCTCTTTTTCTCCTTCTCTCTCTCTTTCTCTTCCTCTCCCTCTCTCTCCTGCGCTCTTTCTCCCTTTCTGTTTCTCTCCCTCCTTCCCTGCCTCCTTCCCTCCCTCTCTTTTTCTCCTTTTCTTTCTTTCTCTCTTTCTCTCCCGTTCTCTCTCTCTCTCTGTGTCTCTCCCTCCCTCCCTCCCCTCTCTCTCCCTCTCTCTTTTCATCTCTGCCTCCTTCCCTCCCCCCTCTCTTTTTCTCCGTTCTTTCTCTCTCTCTTTCTCTAACTCTCTCTCGCTCTGTGTGTGTGTGTGTGTTATTCAACCTGCATTTTGCCTTGGGAGCTATTGAGATGAAAAGATGATTCATGCATTTTAAAATAAACAATGCATTCAGGGATATAATTATTATCACTTGGGATCCAATTCTTGGCTGCAGGAGGGGGTCTCTCTAAAGGAAGGATGTCCTCTGACCACCCCACCCACTTTCTGAATGGAAGAGAGGAAGCCTGTCCCCCTGCTTCAAAAATCACTGGCGGGGGGGGGGGGGGAGGGCAGGGGAGGGGTTGGGGCAACACTAAAAGCAGCAACTTAAAACAGTCCAGCATGTTTCCAACCCCTCCCTCAATGCCTCCTGGTTTGCAAAGAAACAGGGATTCTTAGTTTTCTTCCCTCTAATTCAGTGTTTCTCAACTTTGTCAACTTTATGACCAACTCCCAGAATTTCCATGGAATTGGCTAAGGAGTTTTGGGCGCTAAAGCTTACCAGGGAATTCTGGGAGTTCAGATCCAGATATCTTAAGGTTGCTAAGGTTGAGAAACAAGGCCTGAGACCAAGGTGGGCGACTGTTCTGCCTCAGCTACGGACCCTAAAGAACGCAGCACACACAAAGTCCGTTCAAACCTTAGTTTACTAAATGAACCAGTTTTTTACAACAACAGCTGTTAACTAACAGCCGCCAAGAATTCAAAGAATAATAACTGAAAGCTTACTGTGGTTGGCAGAATGCCTAGAAGCAATTTGCAGGAAGCTGATAAGATAAGCAAGACAAGACACGAAGGTATGTGAACGAAGTTGTTCCCTGCAAATTGCTTCAGTCGGCGTTCCTCCTTAAATAGGCTAAGGGAGTGGCCAATTAGCCCCAAGCCTTACTCTCGAGGAGACCTGAGGAGCCACTCCTGCCTTTTGGCAGCTCTGTGCGCCCGTGCATCGAGAAGAAGCTCCTCCTCTTCGTCCTCTTCACTTATGGGAGCTTCTGGAGGTTCAGAAGACCCTGGCTGAATCCCTGCCTCTGGCACCACCTCTTCTCCAGCCTCCTCATTGTCCGACTCGAGTGCCAGCTGCACAGCATGCTGGTGCAGCACCACACCAGCCTCCTCGCTGTTGGAATCAGCTACTAACTACACAGGCCGCTGACGGGCCACAACAGCGACTAAGACCTCCTTTATGACCTGTGGACTTCAACTCCCAGAATTCCTGAGCTAGCGTGGATTCTGACCCAGCTAGAATTCTGGGAGTTGAAGTCCACAGGTCAATAAAGGGGCCCTACCTGCTCATCCCTGCCTTAGACTGAGATCTCAGAATAATGTGTCCAACATTTTTCTAGACCAGATCTAAAGGAGGATTTGTCAAACACCCTCCGCAACATCTAAGTACAGGCAGTCCTTGACTTCACGACCCCAACAGAGCCCAACATTTCCATTGCTAAGCGAGATAGTTGTTAAATGTGTTACCTCATTTTATGACCCCTTTTTGCCACTGTAGTTAAGCGAATCACTACAAGTCAAGTGAACCATGCGGTGATTCAATGAATCTAGCTTCCCCCATCGATTTTGCTTGTCAAAAGCCGCTGGCAAGGTTGCAAATGCTGATCACGTGGCCAGTGCAACCGTCATAAGTACCGTATTTTCCGGAGTATAAGATGCACCTTTTTCCCCCCAAAAAGAGGGGGAAAATCTGGGTGCATTTTATACTCCGAATGTAGCCCCGCCCAGCTTCTCAAAGGGAGGTTTCAGAGGCTGAAAAAAGCATCAGAAATGAAGCTTCAGAAAAGAAGCCTCCAAACAGAGCTTCAGAAAAAAAGCCTCCAAACAGAGCTTCAGAGGCTTTTTTTCTGAAGCTCTGTTTCGGAGGCTTTCAGAGGCAGGGGGAAAAAGCAAAAAAAAAACCAAGGCACAGAGCTCACAACTAAGGAACCTGTTGCAAAAATTCACCTCTGGGAACAGCTGATTGGGGGTATTCCGGGAGGCTGATCCACCTGCCAATCAGCTTTTTTCTTATTTTCCTCCCCAAAAACTAAGGTGCGTCTTATACTCCAAAAAATATGGTACATGCCAATTGCCAAGCCCCTGAATTCTGATCACATAACTCCAGAAGTGGGGAAAAACAGTCATAATGTCATTTTTCTTCAGTGCCATTGTAACTTTGCCCACCCAACCAATGGTTTTAAGTCGAGGATTACCTACCTGTATTCTGGAAATCTTGGCTGTTCTCCCAAGACCTTGGAGAGGATGGGGTGCATGGGGAGCCCCGGGAAGCTGTGTCTTCCGTTATCTGAAGTGTCTTCATCATCCCAGATGTGTAGGATTTCCTTTTTTATTGTTTTCTGTTTTTAGAAAAGCTCCCAAAAATCCTTCCGTAGTCCAGCGACCTATAAATCACACAAATATAGGTAGTCCTCAACTTACAACCACAATGGAGCCCGGAAATGTCTGTTGCTGTGTGAAACATCTGCTCAGTGAATTTTACGACCTTTCTTGCCACCGTCGTTAAGTGAAGCACTGCAGTTGATCAGTTAGGGACGTGGTTGTTAAGCGAATCTGGCTTCCCCTATGGACTTTGCTTGTCAGGAGGTCGCAAAATGGCTTAGGACCAGGGTACTTACGGGACCGCCTTCTGCCACCTATTGCCTCCCACCGGCCGGTTCGCTCCCACAGAGAGGGCCTCCTCAGGGTGCCGTCAGCCAGACAGTGCCGGCTGGCGACCCCCAGGGGGAGAGCATTCTCTGTGGTAGCCCCCACCCTCTGGAACGATCTCCCTCCAGATCTGAGAACTATCGCTGACCTCCGGACCTTTCGGCGGGCTTTGAAGACTCATCTCTTCCAACTTGCCGGACTTGCCTGATCCCTCCTATTTTTAAATATTTTAAATTATTTTAAATTTTTAGAGTTTTAGAGTTTTTATTCGGTTTGTATTTTCAGCCTAAATTTATATTGATTTTAGTACGTTTTAACTTATTGTATTGCATTGGTTTTAATTGGCTGTTCACCGCCCTGAGTCCGAAAGGAGAAGGGCGGTATAGAAATTTAATAAATAAATAAATAAATAAATAAAAAGGGGATCACATGACTCTGGGGATGCTTCAACCATCATAAATATGAGCCTTGGTGGCGCAGCAGATTAAAGTGCTGTTAAGTGCTGTCAAGTAGCACCAGCTGCCTGCAATTACTGCAAGTTTGAATCTCACCAGGCTCAAGGTTGACTCAGCCTTCCATCCTTCTGAGGGAGGTAAAATGAGGACCCGGATTGTGGGGGCAATAAACTGACTTTGTATAAAAAAGAACACCGCTTAGGGGGAGGCGAAAACCCTATTAAGCAGGTATATACAAAAGTATGAAGGCTATTACTTAACGCATTGTAAGCTGCCCTGAGTCTCCGGAGAAGGGCGGCATATAAATCGAACCAATAGATAGATAGATAGATAGATAGATAGATAGATAGATATGAACCAGTTGCCAAATGGCTGAATTTTGATAACCTCATCTTGGGGATGGCAGAATGGTCGTTAAGTGTGAAAAAGGGTCGTAAATTACTTTTTTCAGTGCTGTTGTAACTTTGAACCGTCACTAAACAAACTGTTGTAAGTTGAGCACTGCCTGGACTTCGTCAGCTAGTCAGCTGGTGGCGTGAAGGGGCTGGAGAAATTCAGCCATTTTATTTATTTATTTATTTATTTATTTATATGCCGCCCTTCTCCGGAGACTCAGGGCGGCTTACAATGCGTTAAGCAATAGCCTTCCTACTTTTGTATATTTATACAAAGTCAGCTTATTGCCCCCACAAACTGGGTCCTCAATTTACCCACCTTAGAAAGGATGGAAGGCTGAGTCAACCTTGACCCTGGTGAGATTCAAACTTGCAGTAATTGCAGGCAGCTGAATGTTCTTTCTTTCTTTCTTTCTTTCTCCTTTCTTCCTTTGTTCCTCCCTCCTTCTTTCTTTCTTTCCTTCTTTCTTTCTTTCTTTCTTTCTTTTTCTTTCTTTCTTTTTTAAAAAATTAGATTTATATGCCGCCCTTCTCCGGAGACTCAGGGCAGCTTTCAATGCGTTAAGCAATAGCCTTCATACTTTTGCATATTTATACAAAGTCAGCTTATTGCCCCCACAAACTGGATCCTCAATTTACCTACCTTAAAAAGGATGGAAGGCTGTGTCAACCTTGTGCCTGGCGAAATTCGAACATGAGTAATTGCAGGCAGCTGGATGTTTAATTAGGGTGCTTTGTCTGCAGATTTGTCTGAAATGGTCTAGTTTTTCCTGCCTGAGCAGGAGGCTGGATGAGAAGACCTCCCAGGTCCCTTCTGACTCCATTATCCTGCTCTATTGCCTGAAAGGGAAGGGTCAATGAGCCCCAACAAGGTCACAAGAGCAGTCCTCGAGTTACAACAGTTCATTAATGACAGTTCAAAATTACAACGGCACAGAAAAAAGTGACTTATGACCGTTTCTCACACTTACGACTGTTGCGGCATCCCCGTTTGGTCACGTTATTCAAATTCGGATGCTTGGCCACCGACTCCTTGGCCACCAATTCCAAGGGATCTGGGAGTCCTACTGGACAACCACTTAAATCTGAGCCAGCCGTGCGCAGCAGCTATCAAAAAAGCCAACACATTTCTGGGCTGCATTAACAGAGGGACAGAATCAAGATCAGGTGAAGTGTTAACACCACTTTATAATGCCTTGGGAAGGCCACACTTGGAATATTACATTCAGTTTTGGTCGCCACGATGTAAAAAAGATGTTGAGACTCTAGAAAGAGTGCAGAGAAGAGCAACCAAGAGGATTAGGGGACTGGAGGATAAAACGTATGAAGAACGGTTGCAGGAACTGGGTATGTCTAGTTTGATGAAAAGAAGGACCAGGGGAGACATGAAAGCAGTTTTCCAATATTTAAGGGGCCGCCCCAAAGAAGAGGGAGTCAAGCTATTCTCCAAAGCACCTGAGGGTAGGAGAAGCAGCAATGGGTGGAAACTAATCAAGGAGAGAAGCAACCTAGAACTAAGGAGAAATTTCCTGACAGTGAGAAAAATTAATCGGTGGAAGTACTTGCCTCCAGAAGTTGTGAATGCTCCAACACTGGAAGCTTTTAAGAAGAGGTTGGATAACCATTTGTCTGAAGTGGCATAGGGTTTCCTGCCTAAGCAGGGGGTTGGACTAGAAGACCTCCAAGGTCCCTTCCAACCCTGTTATTCTATTCTATTCTATTCCTATTAATGACGGTCGCAGCGTCCCGGGGTTACTTGATCCCCTTCTGCGGCCTTCCAACAAGCAGTCAGTGGGGAAGCCAGATTCCCATGGGGCTCACTTCACTGCAGTGATTGACTTAACAATAGCAGCCAGAAAGGTCGTCCAATGGAGGCAAACCTCACTTAACAAACCTCTTGCTTAGCGGCAGAAATTTCAGGCTCAATTGTGATCGTAATTTGAGGAATGTCATCTTTGGAAAGCAAGCTTTCCCCAACAAACCCTTAGGACTGTGATGGCGAACCTATGGCACTGCATGCTGGAAGTGGCATGCAGAGCCAACTCTCTGGCACCCAAGCCATCCTCTGTTGTTGTTCCGGGTTCCAGGGCAGCAGCCAGCTGGTTTTCACACATGTGGGAGAGCTAGAAACTGGAAAAGCAGCCGTCCGGTGCTCATGCGTGCGTTGGGAATATGATCTTCCGCTTTCTGACACATGCGTGCGCCCCAGCCATCTGGTCTTCAGTGCACATATGCACTAGAAACCGGAAGACCAGGTGGCCGGTGCATATGTGTGCACCAGAAACAGGAAGATTATTTTCCCGGCCCACATGAACATCAACGAATCACTGAATCACAGTTGCGTCCCTTTCTGAATCGGGATTCGTTACGCACGGTCACTCGTGCCCTTGTCACCTCACGCCTGGACTACTGTAATGCTCTCTACATGGGGCTCCCCTTGAGGAACACCCGGAGGCTCCAACTGGTCAAGAATGCAGCTGCGCGGGTGGTGATGGGAGTGACATGGCGCTCCCATGTGACTCCACTCCTGCGCGAGCTGCACTGGCTCCCAGTGGTCTTCCGGGTGCGCTTCAAGGTTCTGGTTACTATCTTCAAAGCGCTCCATGGCTTAGGACCAGGGTATCTTCGGGACCGCCTTCTGCCACCAATAGCCTCTCACCGACCAGTCCGTTCCCACAGAGAGGGGCTTCTCAGGGTGCCCTCAGCCAAACGGTATCGACTGGCGGCCCCCAGGGGGAGAGCCTTCTCTGGGGGGGCACCGGCCATCTGGAACAAGCTCCCCCCTGAGATAAGGAGGATACAGGACCTATGTACCTTCCACCGCGCCCTAAAAACGTTCCTATTTCATCAGGCTGGCCTGGCTTAAACCTCCCTTTATAATGGGTTTTATACTGGCTTTTTAAATGTTTTTCATAATTGGATTTTTAATTTGCTGCAGCCTAATCATTTAATTTATTTTAAATTTTTAACTTTTGTGTGATATTGTATTTTAATCGGCTGTTCACCGCCCTGAGTCCCTTCGGGGAGTAGGGAGGTATACAAATTTGAATAAACTTAAACTTAAACTGTCGTTGTTAAATTAGATTATTTTCCCGGTTCTGTGGGTGTGCCTTGGTGGGCAGGGCAGGGGAAGGATACTGTAAAATCTCCATTCCCACCCCAATCCAGGGGAAGGTTACTGCAAAATCCCCATTTCCTCCCGATCAGCTGGGACTCGGGAGGCAGAGAATAGATGGAGGCGGGGCCAGGCAGAATTTTTACTACCGGTTCTCCAAACTACTCAAAATTTCCACTACCGGTTCTCCAGAACTGGTCAGAACCTGCTAAAACCCACCTCTGGCACGCGTGCCTACCGGCCAGCTGATCTTCACGCGTGCCAGAAACAGGAAGTCAGTGCGCATACATGTGGCAGGAACCGGAAGATCATCTTTTTGGCACATATATGCACACCGGGTGGCTGCTCTTTCGTTTTCCAGTCTGTGCACGCAACACTCGCGCGGTGATGAAAAGGTTCGCTAAGTCGTTCTCGTTTCCCCCACCCCACCCCACCCTCATCCTATTTTCCCTCCCATCCCGGGGTGGGTGAAGCAGGATGCTTTCCATGGTGGGAGTTGACGAGCTGACTGCAATTTTTTTCTTTTCTTTTTTTCCCATGATGTGAAAGGAGGCATTTGCTGAGCTGGTAGAGGGGGAGAAAAAAACACTCTGGGGAATTGTCTCTAAATTAACTTTGACAAGTCAAGAGGTAGAAGGAGGAGAGGTGGGTGATGGGTGGGAGTTCAGGGAAGGAAATGCATGGCCTCCCTGATGCTCTCTCGATAGGCACTTCTCTTTTGCTTAAGCCCAAAATGTGGAAGTTTAAAAATAGATTTTTTTAAAAAAAAACTTATTTTTTTAAAAAACGAACGTGTATTTTTAATAAGACCCAGATGCAGTCAGGATAATAAGGATGGGGATATTTTATTGAAAGCTGCAACTGTCAAGCATCTTTTGCATCCAGTTAAGCACAGACTTATCCTCGAGTTACAACTGTTCGTTTAGTGACCCTTCAAAAGGCCGCTGAATAAAGTGACTTAGGACCACTTCTCACACTTATGACCCTTGCAGCATCCCCATGGTCATGTGATCAAAATTCAGATGCTTGGCAACTGACTCTAATTTATGACGGTTGCAGAGTCCCGGGGTGATGCCATTCCCTTTTGCGGCCTTCTGACAAATAAAATTGATGGGGGAACCCGATTCAGTTAACAACGGGGGTACTAACTTAACAACTGCAGCGATTCACTTAACAAGTGTGGCCAGCAAGGTCGTAAAACGGGGTAAAACTCACTTAACAACTGTCTCATTTAGCAACAGAAATTATGGGCTCCATTGTTGTCGTATGTCGAAGACTACCTATATCCAGGAAATTACTTTTCTCGGCAATTTTCCCAGCCTTCCAGTGTTTAGAGGTAGTCCTTGACTTATGTCCACAATTGCTACTGGAGGTTCTGTCACTAAGTGATGTGGTTGTTAAGTGAGTCGCACCCAAATTCACACCTTTCCCCCCCAGAGTTGTTAAGGAAATTACTGCAGTCATTAAACCAGTGTTAGGTTTCAAAAAATTTTACTATCGGTTCTGTGGGTGTGGCTTGGTGGGCGTGGCATGGCATGGCTTGGTGGGCGTGGCAGGGGAAGGTTTACTGCAAAATCCCCATTTCCTCCCGATCAGCTGGGACTTGGGAGGCAGAGAATAGATGAGGGCAGGGCGAGTCAGAATTTTTACTACCAGTTCTCCGAACTACTCAAAATTTCCGCTACCAGTTCGCCAGAACTGGTCAGAACCTGCTGAAACCCACCTCTGCATTAAACGAATCTGGTTTCCCACCTTAACTTTGCTTTGGAAGATCTCAAACGGCGAGTGTGCGATCCCAGGGACTTTGCAACCATCATAAGGTAGGCAGCTACCCTCTGTGTTGTGGGAAGCATGGGACTTGTAGTCCAACAGAGCGGGAATGGTTAAAGGTTGAGGTAATTGATTTAGAGCAGGATTTCTCAACCTTGGCAAAATTAAGAGGTTTGGACTTCAACTCCCAGAATTCTCCAGCCAGCATGGAGAAGTTAGTCAGTGTGATTTGCTTAACAGCTGCCTCGATTCATTTAACAAGGTTGTAAAATGCTAATAACCTTCTACCGCTGCACCATAGAGAGCAGTGGTGGGATTCATCCACTTCGCACCACTTCGGGAGAACCGGTTGTTAACTTTCTGAGCAGTTTGGCGAACTGGTTATTGGAAGAAATCATTAGGGCAGAGAACTGGTTGTTCAATTATTTGAATCCCACCACTGATAGAGAGTACTAACTGCATCTGTATGGTTTGCCAATTGCACAGTGGCAGATAGGACAGAGCTCCAGAGGGTCAACGTCATATCTGGAATGAGCTCCCCCCGGAGATTCGGAGGATCCCAGATCTGCGCACCTTCCGCCGCGCTCTCAAGACCTTTTTATTCCACCAGGCGGGCCTGGCCTAATCTTCTCCCTTTTAATTATGCAAATTTTAATTGGTTTTTAAATGATTAGGGTGTTTTAATTTGTCTGGGCCAAATTGTTTAATTCAATTTTATTCTGTTTTTTAAATTTTGTATTTATGTATTTTTACCATTTGGCTGTTCACCGAGCCAAAGTCCTTCGGGAGTAGGGTGGTATACAAATCAAATAAAGATAAAGACAAAGATTGCCCAGAGGATCATTGGTTGCCTTCTCCCCTCCTTGGAAGAGCTTTATAGCTCCCACTGCCTTAAGAAAGTTCAAAACATTCTTAAAGATCCATCTCATCCTAGGCATCCTTTTTTTTTTTTTTGAACTATTACCATCTGGCAGATGGTACAGGACAATAAACACAAGGACAAATAGGCTGAAAAACAGCTTCTCTCCCAGAGCAGTAACTATATTGGATTCTACTGTATAGTGCAATATCAGTAGTTTTCAAATCAATTGCATAGAATGGGAAGGAGGTGTGTCTGTGTTTTATTTTTTATAGTTATAATGTACACTGAAGATGGCATTTAATTTCGTCGTGCGAGGTGGAGTGGCAATCAAGTAAACTCAACTAAAATGGGGCCAAATTCACTTAACCAATGTCTCCCTTAGCAGCAGAACCTTTGACCTCCATTGTGGTCGTAAGTCGAGGACTACCTATCATCCCCCCCCCCACATTTCAACATCTGTCAGCTTCCAGAAGCATCCCTACTTTGTCTCTTTTGGCACGAAAACAGCCAAGGCTTCAAGCTGCTCTCGCAAGACCGATCTCAGGCAAGAAAAATGCTCACCGAGGAGCCTCCTTGGCCAAACAGTTTAGCAAAGAAATCTCGGTTGCTTTGATTGGATGAATCTCATTTATCCAGACTTCTCTGGGTAGGGGCTTTCCTGCATGCAGGCAACCTGCTGGGCTGCTTCTTCCGCTTGGGCAGCCCAGTTTTAGGAAGGATTGGGAAGCTGCAAAGGCACTGATGGGAAGATCCCAGCCATGGTTTATCCACATCTGGAACCTGACTATCTATTACGTAATAGGGATTGGCCATAAGCACTCGCGAAGGGCCTCATCCAGACATGGGAAGACATATAAATGACCGAGTGGTGAAAGGTAAAATTTGTTACTACCAGTTCTGTGGGCGTGGCTTGGTGGGAGTGGGGGGTAATGTGACTGAGTGGGCGTGGCCAACTTAAAAAAAAAACTTTTAAAAGCATTTTTTCTACAAACTCTTCGGCCGAAGAGCTTGTAAAAAAAAATGCTTTTAAAAGCCTCTGACGATCAGGCAACTCAGCTGGGATCGTCAGAGCCTTTTAAAAGCATTTTTTTCGTAGAAAAAATGCTTTTAAAAGGCTCTGACGATCCCAGCTGAGCCGCGAAATCATCATAGCGTGTTTTTTTTTAACTTTTAAAAGCATATTTTTGGATAAAAATATGGTGGATTATCCAAAATATTCTTTTAAAAGAAGATAAGGTTTACTCCACAGTTGTTTTTGTTGGGCATAGTTACAGATTGTACAGTTATAGAGACTAAATTGATTTTAAATTTAATAACTGCAGCTAGACTTTTGGTGGCGCAATATTGGAAGAAGGACGATTTGCCTACTATTGAAGAATGGACACTAAAAGTAGCAAATTTAGCAGAAATGGCAAAGATTTCAGCATATTTGAAAGATTATTCACAAGAAAGATATATATCGGAATGGAGAAGATGGATTGATTATATTCAAAACAAATATCAGACTAAAAAGTATCAAATAGCTTATGAATGAATAGAAAAATCAAGAGTATTCATATCTAGTTAAGTAAAAGGGGAGTAAAAGTGTGAAGGGGGGTGGATAGGAGTCCATAGATAGCTAGCTTAGTTTAGTATATGATTGTTAATTGTTATACCCTGTATTTAGTTCTGGGAAGTTCGGGGTGTGGGTGTGGGGGAGGGTAAGGAAGGGAGGGGGGAGGGGGAAATATTGGGATTTTTTTTTGTAAAACTCTTTAATAAAAAAAAGTTAAAAAAAAGCCTCTGATGATTTCACGGCTCAGCTGGGCATGGGGGAAAGATTTTTGCTACCGGTTCTCCGAACCACCCACTGTCATCGCTACTGGATCGGGCAATCCAATCCGAACCAGGAGCATTTCACTTCTGAAATGACCCCACAAAAATGGTGCCAGGATTTGAATTACCACGTCATCTGTGGGCTGTCCAGAATAGGATTTACCCCTCACATGGTTTTTCACTGTATAAATGGGGCAGAATATCCACCAGATGATATCATGACTGGTTATAAACTGAGGCTTGCATAGTTTGGTATCTGATTCTTTTTCACAGGTAGCCTAAACATTGGTATAACCCTTAACAATAGCACTTACGTGCAACTTCGTAGTGATTTACAGCACTCTCTAAACTGTTTACAGAGTCAGCATCTTGCCTCAAATCTCGGGGTCCTCATTTTACCGATCCCGGAAGGATAGAAGGCTGAGTCAACCTGGAGCCGGTCAGAATCGAACTCCTGAGAGTGGGAGAGTTTGCCTGCAATACTGCATTCTAACCAGTGGTGGGCTTCAAAAATTTTTACTACCGGTTCTGTGGGCGTGGCTTGGTGGGCGTGGCATGGCATGGCATGGCTTGGTGGGTGTGGTGTGGTTTGGTGAGCATGGCTTGGTGGGCGTGGCAGGGGAAGTATATTGCAAAATCTCCATTCCCTCCCCACTCCTGGGGGAAGGATATTGCAAAATCTCCATTCCCACCTCACTCTGGGGCCAGCCAGAGGTAGTATTTGCCAGTTCTCCGAACTACTCAAAATTTCCACTACCAGTTTTCCAGAACTGGTCAGAACCTGCTGAAACCCACCTCTGATTCTAACCTGTGCGCCACCATGGCAGATAGATGAGATAGATAGATAGACAGGTAGACAGGTAGGTAGGTAGGTGATAGATAGCAATAGCAATATCACTTAGACTTATATACTGCTTCACATTGCTTTACAGCCCTCTTTAAGCAGTTTACAGAGTCAGCCTGTTGCCCCCAACCATCTGGGCCCTCATTTTACCAACCCTGGAAGGATGGAAGGCTGAGTTGACCTGGAGCTGGTCAGGATCGAACTCCTGACAGCGGGCAGAGTTTGCCTGAGGTACTGCATTCTAACCACTGCTCTACCACAGCTCAAGGTATCTGAATATAGATCTTTTTTACATTCTTATTTTATTGTGCTTTTTTTAATCTAGGTGAACTGTTAATATATATCACAAGTCTACGTGTGATATGCCTTATGCTGAGTAAATAAATAAACGTGAGTTATGTATGTGAAAGATAAAGTTTTGTAAGGATCCTAGTCACTTAAGAATTCTCCCTACACAGAAGCCCCTTCTGTTTTTCACGATCCTGGATAAGGTTAAAAATATGATGATGATGATGATGATGATGATGATGATGATGATGATGATAAGGAGAGGGGGAGGGGGAGGAAGAGGAGGAAGAGGAGGAAGTAAAAGAAGAAGGGGAAGAAAAGAGGAAGAAGAAGGAAGAAGGAGGAGGAGAAGGAAGGAGGAGGAGGAGAAGAGGAGGAGGAGGAGGAGGAGGAGGAGGAAGAAGAAGAAGAAGAAGAAGAAGAAGAAGAAGAAGAAGAAGAAGAAGAAGAAGAAGAAGAAGAAGAAGAAGAAGAAGAAGAAGAAGAAGAAGAAGAAGAAGAAGAAGAAGAAGAAGAAGAAGCCGGAGAAACCCTGCTCTATGCTCATTTCAGAAGACCTCTCCTTCTTCTCCTCTCCCCAGGTCAGCCCCAGAGCCTCGGTTTACGAGTCTTCCAAAGTGGGAGCAGCAGTCTTCTCCCATCTCCCCCAAAATCCCCAGTCTTTACCGTGGGACCTGAAAGCATCTTCTCGCCTCTGACTCACTTCCTCTGCAGCTGGAGTTGGCCTACTACCCTCCCAGTCCTTTTCCTGACCTGTTCCTTTGGGTCTGGGGGAGAAGGGGGGAGCACCGGCCCTTTTGCACCGGAAATCTAGACTCCCCACCCACCCACCTCCACTTGGGATTCCTGCAAGGAGTGGGAGAAGGGAAAAGGGAGGGAAAGGAAGGGCACTGCAAGGGGAGAGCTGACATCCAGATGGGAAAAACCTGGCGGATGCCGGACGGCCTTTGGGAATGGGGCATCTGTTTCCCTTGTGGACGTCCCCATCACGGACTCTGAATGATGAAACTCAAGCTTGTGCACGGCACCCAAGCCAGAGAAGAGGAGATTTACCCCCAGAACACATCCATCAAACGGACAGCAGGAAAATCCCCGCCTGTCCCCATTATAACCCTCGCCACGACGCACTTCCTTTCGGTTTGCTCACTTGCCTTACAGGTGGATCTGGGGATGGGGTGGGGAGGCAGCTGGTGAGGAAAAAAACTAGAACTTTGTGTGCAGGGAACAGGGGAAGGACGTTGGCAAAGGGGCATTTGGGGGCCAGTTAAGACTTGAATGAGGGGCGGTGATGATTGGAAAAGCACGCATAGCCCATCTCTGCTGCTATTTGGAAGCTCTGACCTTGTTCCGACAGTGTGAAAAGCGGTAGTTGCTTTAAAAGTATTGTTTCTCAACCTTGGCAGCTTGAAATACGGGCAGCTTGAAATACTTCAAGTCCCAAAATTCCACCCCCTCCTCCTCCTTTTTTTCAGCTCATCCAAGATCCTGAAAAAGAGAATTGGGGGAGGGGGGCAAGCGTTAGTACCCCTTTACAATGTCTTGGTAAGACCACACTTGGAATAGTGCATCATGTTTTGGTCACCACGAGATAAAAAAAGATGTTGAGACACTTGAAAGAGTGCAGAGAAGAGCAATAAAGATGACTGGGAGGGGCCAAAACACATGAAGAACTGAGAGAGGGCAGGAGGAAGAGAAAGAGCAGAAAGGGAGAAAGAGAGAAAGAGAAAAGTGGAGAGAGAGCAAAAGGGAGAAAAAGAGCAGGAGAGAGAAAAAGAGAGAGAGAGTAAGAGAGAGATAGTAGAAAGAGAAAGAGCAGAAAGAGAGAAAGAGAGAGAGAGAAAGAGAAAAGTGGAGAGAGAGAAAAAGGGAGAAAAAGAGCAGGAGAGAGAAAAAGAGAGAGACAGAAAGGGAGAAAGAGAGAGAGAGAGAAGGAGAGAGAATTTCTCCCATCTCTGATTTCCCAGTCCTGAAGGAAATCATTGTTCTCTCAGCTGCTGTAAGCATTCAATAAAAAAATTCCCCCAGGCACCTGTGGGGTGAAGAAAGTCAATTATGGAAGAGGACCTTTGTTTCCAGAGTCATAAAAGGGAGAAAAAGAATAAATCTCTCTACGCCCACTGCAGTCCCAACACTTATCTTGGATTCCAGGCTGAATCATTTTTAAAGTGTTTGCCAATTTGGGCATAAGGATCCTTTTCATGCCAGTATACGTGAGGGGTGGGCATCTATGGCCACTTTCTGACCTGTGGACTTCAGCTCCCATTTAATGAATAACAGAGTTGGCCCAAGCAGGAGACCCTACCATTTCAGACAAGTAGCTCTCCAGTCTCTTCTTAAAAACTTCCAGTGTTGGAGCACCCACAACTTCTAGTGGCCAGTTGTTCCACTGATTAATTGTTCTAACTGTCAGGAAATTTCTCCTTAGTTCTAGATTGCTTCTCTCCTTGATTGATTTCCATCCATTGCTTCTTGTCCTGCCTTCAGGTGCTTTGGAGAATACGTTGACCCCTCTTCTTCTTTGGGGCAGCTTCTCAAATCATGGAATATTGCTATCATGTCACCCCTTGTCCTTCTTCTCATTAGAACAGACCAGAAGAGAATCACAAAGTTGGAAGGGACCTTGGAGGTCTTCTAGTCCAACCCCCTGCTCAGGCAGGAAACCCTACACCACTTCAGACAAATGGTTATCCAGTCTCTTCTTAAAAGCCTCCAGTGTTGAAGCATCCACAACTTCTGGTGTCAAGTTGTTCCACTGGTTAATTGTTCGCACTGTCAGGGAGGTTCTCCTTAGTTCTAGATTTCTTCTCTCCTTGATGAGTTTCCACCTGTTGTTTCTTGTCCTGCCCTCAGGTGCTTTGGAGAATATCTGGACTCCCTCTTCTTTGGGGCAGCCCCTTAAATATTGGAAGATTGCTATCATGTCTCCCCTAGTCCTTCTTTTCATTTCTAGAAAGTTGTTCATTTCTCTAGAACAGAATAGAGCTGGAAATGACCTTGGAGGTCTTCTTCTTCAAGCAGGAGAACTTCTACCCATGATGGAGAACCTATGACACGCGTGCCACACGTAGCCATATCAGTGGGCACATGAGCTCAACTCCAGCAGGCATGCGCGTGCTGGCCAACTGATTTTCGGGCCTTTTGGGCCCACCAGAAATAGGAAAACTGGCTATTTCCTGCCTCCGGAGGACCTCCGGGTGGGTGGGGAAGGCCGTCTTCGCCCTCCCCAGACTCATAGAGAGCCTCTGGAGCCAGTGAGCTAGAAAAAAGGGCCTATCGGGCCATTGCGTGCCAGGAGTGGCAGGGAGGGTGGGTTGTGCACACATGCACGGGGACGGGGCACATAGAATTATGGGTGTTGGCACGTGGGCGCGTGACCCTCCCTGCCCCTCCTTCCTGGTACGCGATGGCAAAAAGGTTAACCATCACTGATCTATACCATGTCCAGACAAGTGACTGTCCAATCTCTTTTTAAGCCTTCAGAGCACTCCATGGCTTAGGACCAGGGTACCTCCGGGACCGCCTTCTGCCACCAGTAGCCTCTCACCGAACAGTACGCTTCCATAGAGAGGGGCTCCTCAGAGTGCCGTCGGCCAAACAATGTCGACTGGTGGCCCCCAGGGGGAGAGCCTTCTCTGTGGGGGCACCGGCCATCTGGAACGAGCTCCCCCCGGAGATACGCAGGATCCCAGACTTAACGCACTTTCCGCCGCGCCCTAAAACCGTTTTTATTCCAACAGGCTGGTCTGGCCTAACTCCCTTTTAAATGGGTTTTAAGTTTTATGTAAATTAGGGGTTTTAACTGTTTTTGAGCCTAATATTATTTAATATCTTTGTAATAATTTTTAACTTTTGTATGATGTATTCTAACTGGAGGCTGAGCACCGCCCTGAGTCCTTCGGGAGTACGGAAATCTATAGAAATCTAATAAAATAAAATAAATAAAATAAATAATAAAAACTTCCAGCGATGAACAGTGGTGGGATTCAAGTAATTGAACAACCGGTTCTCTGCCCTAATGATTTCTTCCAACAACCAGTTTGCCAAACTGCTCAGAAAGTTAACAACCGGTTCTCCCGAATTGGTGCGGACTGGCTGAATCCCACCACTGGTAATGAAGCACCCACAACATCAAAGTCGATTCCCTCTTCCTTGTGGTATCCCCTTTGTCTGACATGCTATATTGCCCCCTGCTTGAGGGGGTTTGACTATAAGACCTCGAATATCCCTTCTAACTGCTATTCTGTTATCTTTTCCTCCTGATGGAAGTCCCCCAAAGAGTTAAATGTCCACCAACAGGATTAGCCACCACTGTGGAGGGGGACTTCTTCCATTGTTCCCAGCAGGGACCGAAAGGTCTCCAATGCAAAGGCTAAATTTGCCTGAAGCTTGAAATGAGCCGGAATGAAGGAGGCTCCCACAGAGTTATAAAAACAATCCTTTGGTTGCATCCCTTCTCTGGGCCAGCAGACTCACAGACCCCAATTTTTCCTAAGGCATTCCCTGACCTTGAGATCAGTGGGGAGGGTCCCAGGGTCACCGGGTCAAGAGCCGAGCACAAGGAGAAAGCAGAATAATCGGCATTCCATCTCGTTTCCTCCTTGGCTATTTAAATCCTTTTAAGAACCGAATTGAAACCGGGATGTCGTCTTGCACAATCGGATGGAAAGCGAGCAGTTCATCTTTTTTTTGGAGGAGGAGATGGGGGGACTCTCTTGGGGAGGGGGAGAAACCCTGGGTTGCATTCACACAACGTGTTCTGTCCCAGCTACGGACCCCAAAGAACGCAGTCTGTACAAACCTTAGTTTACTAAATTAAATCAGTCTTTTTCAAATAAAGGCTGTTAATTAACTTTCTTAACAGCCTACAAGAACCCAAAGAATAAATACATAATTTACTATGGTTGGCAGAAAGCCCAGAAGCAATTTGCAGGAAACTGATAAGAAAACTAAGATCAGGATGCGGAGGAGAGTGAACAAAATTGTTCCCTGCAAATTGCTTCAGTCGGCATTCCTCCTTAAATAGGCTAAGGGAGTGGCCAATTAGCCCCAAGCCTTACTCTCAAGGAGACCTCCTCTTGAGGAGCCACTCCTGCCTTTTGGCAGCTCTGCGCGCCCGTGCATCAAGAAAAGGCTCCTCCTCTTCGTCCTCTTCACTTAAAGGAGCTTCTGGAGGTTCTGAAGGCCCTGGCTGAATCCCCGCCTCTGGCACCACCTCTTCTCCAGCCTCCTCATTGTCCAACTCGAGCACCAGCTGCACAGGCTGTTGGTGCAGCACCACACCAGCCTCCTCGCTGTCGGAATCAGCTACTAGCTGCACAGGCCACTGATGGGCCACAACACCACATGTTGAACCAGGCCAGGGAAAGTTTAGTGGAAGTCTTCGCACAAGAAGCCAACTTTGCTTTGGTCTTGAAATTGTTTAGACCAGTGATGGTTAACCTTTTTGGTGCCGAGTGCCCGAATGTATGCATGTGTGTGCATGAATGCACGTGTGCGTGTACAAACCGCCAAAATGCAATGCAAGTGCCCCCCCGCACATGCGCCCCGCCCCCACGCATGCACGTGTGTCCCGCGTGCATTGTCTCACGTCCCACGTGTCCCGTTTTGGCTTCCATGTTGGTACAGGAGGCTTTCCTGTCTTAAAATGGGGCATGGGGGGGCACGCACGAACCCCAAAATTCAATGTGAGCATCCCCGGCATGCATCCTGCCCCCCGCCCACATGTGCAAGGTTCCCTTGCATGCACTCCGCCCCCTGTGCATGCACAGGAGAGACCCAAAGACCATCTGGCTGGCGGGAGGCGTCCACACATGCGTGGTGGAGCTGGGCTGGGGTGACGGCTGGCATGCCCACAGCAACGGCTCTGCATGCCACCTGTGGCACATGTGCCATAGGTTCACTATCTTGGGTTTAGACGCTCAATGGCTGCATTATTAGTCCTCAACTTACGACAACAATTGAGCTCAAAATTTCTAATTACTAAACGAGACATTTCTTAACTGAGTTTTGCCCCATTTTATGATCTTTCTACAGTCCATCCATTGCTTCTTTTGTCTTGCCTTCAGGTGCTTTGGATAAACAATACACAGGTAGTCCTTGACATATGACCACCATCGAGCCCAAAATTCATGTTGTTAAGCAAGACAACTGCTGCTTAAGGGAGTTTTGCCCCATTTCACAACCTGTCTTGTCACCTTTATTGAGTGAATCACTGCAGTTCTTTTTTTTTTTAATGTTTTATTTGTTTTATTTATATAATATTCAATTTTCACCAGGGTGTGATCTGGGTAGAGTTATTTTTAAACCGTCCTAATACACATATTTGTTGCGGTATTTTATCACCATAATATCGATAATATAATAATATGATAATATAATAACAATAATACTTCACATCATCTTCCTTAACTTTCCACTTCGCTGCAATTCTTTTTAAAAAATTTTTAAAATTAGATTTATATGCCGCCCTTCTCCAGAGATCCAGGGTGGCTTACAATGCATTAAGCAATAGCCTTCATACTTTTGTATATTTATACCAAGTCAGCTTATTGCCCCCATAATCTGGGTCCTCATTTGACCTACCTTAGAAAGGATGGAAGGCTGAGTCAACCTTGAGCCTGGTGAGATTCGAATTTACAGCAATTGCAGGCAGCTGAATGTTAATAACAGGCTATTAGTCTGCTGCGCCACCAGGCTCTTATTATTAAATTAGTCAAAGGGTTGTTAAGTGAATCTTGGCTTCCCCGTTGACTTTGGCTTGTCAGAAGGTTTCAAAAGGGGATCACAACATGACCCCAGGACTGTGAAACTGTGTCATAAATACGAGTCAGTTGCCAAGCGTCTGCATTTTGAACACGTGATGTGACCATGGGGATGTTGCAATTGTCGTGTGAAAAATGCTCAGGCCGCGGGGGATGAGTCTAGGTTGGAAAACCAGAAAGTCCAGTTGCCTCCTGAAAAAGCACCTTTGGGCCAACCATGATGTGGGTGACTGAGAATCTCTGTAGATATTTAGCTATTTATATATTGGTTCAATTTATTAGTTCAATTTATATGCTGCCCTTCTCTGGAGACTCAGGGCGGCTTACAATGCATTAAGCAATAGCCTTCATACTTTTGTATATACCTGCTTAGTAGGGCTCCTCCCAAGCGGTGTTTTTTTTTATACAAAGTCAGCTTATTGCCCCCACAAACTGGGTCCTCATTTTACCTACCTCGGAAGGATGGAAGGCTGAGTCAACCTTGAGCCTGGTGAGATTCGAACTTGCAGTAATTGCAGGCAGCTGGTGCTACTTAACAGCACTTTAGTCTGCTGTGCCACCAAGGCTATGCGCTTTCAGATGAAACCTCTTCAAATGGTGCGGGAGTGTGAACGGATTTCCAGAAAAATTGCAGACTACAGGAATCGGTTGCAGTTCAGTTTGAGATCTAAACAACACAGACTCATCCCCAACGGCCTTCACCTGTGGCCTCAGTGGCTCTCTGAAAGGATGCAAATGACCAGCTGTCTGCAAGGAGTATCAATCCTTCCCTTCCCCACCAAGCAGTCAGAGCTGAAGAAGCTCCTTGGATGAGAAGCAGAACGTCTTCAAAAGAAAAAAAAATCAGAAAGTCCAGTTGCCTCCCTCTTGGAAAAAAGCACCTTTGGGATCAAGAATCAGAAGCTTCAATCAGAACTCTCCATGGTGCTGAATCAGCCACCTGCCTTCTACTCCCGGGATGCCATCTGTACAGGTAGTCCTCGGTTTACAGTCATTCCTTTGATGACTGTTCAAAGTTACAACAGCACTGGAAAACGTGACTTATGACCATTTGTCACACTTACGACCGCTGCAGCATCCCCAGGGTCACATAATCAAAGTTTGGATGCTTGGCAACTGGCATATATTTATGATGGTTGCAGTGTCCCATGGTCACATGATCAAAATATGGATCTCTATCTATCTATCTATCTATCTATCTATCTATCTATCTATCTATCTATTCCCTCTTATCTATCTATCTATTCTCTCTTATCTATCAATGATCAATCTATTTACCTACCTACCTACCTACCTACTCCCTATCTCTATCTATCTATCTATCTATCTATCTATCTATCTATCTATCTATCTATCTATTCCCTCTCATCTCTCTATTCTCTTTCTTATCTATCAGTGATCTATATCTATCTATCTATCTATCTATCTATCTATCTATCTATCTATCTATCTATCTATCTATCATCCATCTATCTACCAATCATCTCTTATCTATCTATCCCCTCTTATCTATCTTTTCTCTCTTATCTATCAATGATCAATCTATTTACCTACCTACCTACCTACCTACTCCCTATCTCTATCTATCTTTATCTGTCTGTCTATCTATCTATCTATCTATCTATCTATCTATCTATCTATCTATCTATCATTTTCTCTTATCTATCTGTTCTCTTTCTTATCTATCAATGATCTAGATCTTTTTGTCTGTCTGTCTATCTATCTATCTATCTATCTATCTATCTATCTATCTATCTCTCATCTCTTTCTCCTCTCCCTCTCTCTTCTCTCTAATCATCTATTATCTATCACTTCTCTCTCTCTCTCTCTCTCTCTCTCTCCCCGTCCATCCATTCATTTATGAAATTTATTTGCTGCCCATCTCATTCCCCAACCACTCTGGGCAGGTCACCGCCTAAAAACATTGAAAAATATTAAGACCACCAATCCTAAAAAAACACAGCAGATAAAACCATTAACAGATAAAATTGGTTTAATAAATGTAACAACAAATGCTATTATTATTATTATTATTATTATTATTATTATTATTATTATTATTATTATTTTATTTCTATACCACCCCTCTCCCGAAGGACTCAGGGTGGAGCACAGCCAGTTAAAACACAAGATACAGACATCAATATAAATTTTAAAATAATTAAAATTATTACATTTTTTGCCACTAATTAAAACCCCCGAAGTTAAAACTCCAATTTAAAATTCCATAGCAAGCTCCGCTTGACAGAAAAGCAGGGTCTTAAGGGCGATATGAAAAACACGGAAGTCGATGATCGTGTGTATTTCGTGCGTATTATAATGAATTTATTCATGAATAAAGCCATCAATAAAGAAAACATTGACTGCCTTGAGTAAAACAGGACCGAAGGAAGAGATAGTCTCCTGTTTTCTTGTGAAGAGGTGAACATTTGGAGAGAACATCTTGGTTCTCTCTCTCTCTCCCTCTCTCTCCCTCTCTCTCCCACCCTCCCTCCCTCTCTCTCTCTTTTTTCCCCCTCCCTCCCTCTCTCTCTCTCAGCTTTCCCTTTTTTTCCCTTGGCTCATCTTCACAGTGATGAAACCCGTCCTTAGTGACCTTGCTTTCCTTTCATCGCTAGGAGATGACCTCAGATTCCAGTCCTCACCCCCTCCCTTCAGAAAGAAGGGGGCCCTTGCTGCTTGACCCCCCCTCCCGCCCCCTCCCTCCCCGCTGCCTCCCACCATCCAACCTTTGAGTCCAAAGAGAAGGAAGAAAAAAATAATAATCTCCAGATCAGAGTTAAAACAAACTCCATTGCAGGAGGAACCTTCTGATGGAGTGGGGGTGGGGGGACGGAGGAGGAGGCTGGGGCAGGGATTTAACCCCACATTTCCCCCTGGGGCAGTGAACCGAGTGATGGAATGTGACCGTCTTCCCCTCCTTTCCATTAGCAGATGGAAGCGCTCCGAAATTGCATTCCCCCCCCCCCCAAAGGGGAGGCATTTCAGAAACAGCTTTGTGCTCGGTGATGGATGCCAGCAGGTGTGGGATGTGGCAGGGCCATTATGGGCTCACCTGCAGAGAGCTTCACCTTCAGCAGAGACCTCCAGACCCACCGCTTCGAACAATGGCTGAACAACGGTCAATAGGCAAGTGACTACAATAGAGGTAATCTTAGCCACTGAATTTCCAAACCAGTTTCCCCACCGAACAAGCTTCAAATAAGAACAAATTGGACCGAAATGCAGGTAGCCCTCGGCTTACGACCCAACGGAGCCCTGCTGTTAAGTGAGACGTTTTGTTCGGTAATGTTTTGCCCCATTTTTATGACATTATCTCACCGCAGCCGTTAAACGAATCACTGCAGTTGATAACTTAGTCATCCAGTTCTTAAGTGAACCTGGCTTCCTTGTTGACTTTGCTGGTCGGAAGGTCGCAAAAGAGGATCATGTGACCTGACCCTCCCAGGACACTGCAATCCGTCGTAGATATGAGTCGGTCGCCAAGTGTCTGAATTTTGATCACATGGTCATTTGGATGCTGCAAGGGTTGTAACTGTGAAAAATGATCATAAGTCACATTTTTCAGTGCTGTTGCAAACTTTGAACGGTCACTCAATGAACTGTTGTAAGTTGAGGACTTCCTGTACAGAGAGACTGCAACCATGGCATTAAAAGACGATTGCTCCTTGGGAGGGAAACCCAGACAACATATTAAAAAGCCCCAGAGGTTCTTTTTCAAGAGGCAACTGGACTTTCCCCCCATTGTACAACCTTTCTTTCTACAGTTGTTAAGTGAATCACTGCAGCTGTTAAGTTAATAACAGAGTTGTTAAATGAGTCAGGCTCTCCCACGGACTTTGCTTGTCGCAAGCTTGCAAAAAGGGATCACATCAGGGGTGAAATGCTCCCAGTTCGGACCGGATCACCTGATCCGGTAGCGATGGTGGCGGATGGTTAGGAGAACCGGTTGCAAAAATCCCTGCCCCCCCCCCGTGCCCAGCTGAGCCACACAATTATCAGAGGTTTTTTTTTTTACTCTTAAAAGTATTTTTTCTACAACTTCCAACAAAAAAATGCTTTTAAAAGTAAAAAAAAAAAGCCTCTGATGATCGTGCGGCTCAGCTGGGATCGTCAGAGGCTTTTCAAAGCATTTTTTAAAAGCCTCTCTGACGATCCCAGCTGATTTGCCTGATCGCCAGAGGCTTTTCAAAGCATTAGAAAAAATGCTTTGAAAAGTATATAAAAAAAAAAGTTGGCCACACCCATCCAGTCACATTACCACCACCACCACCACCAAGCCACGCCCACAGAACCGGTAGTAACAAATTTTATATTTCACCCTGGATCACATGACTTTGTCATAAATACAAGTCGGTTGCCAAGCATCTGAATTTTTATGATGTGATCATGGGGATGTTGCAATGGTCGTAAGTGTGTGCATTGGTCATGAAAATCACTTTTTCTCAGTGCCATTGTAACTTGACACGGTCACTAAACAAACTGTTATAAATTGAAGACTATGACAGGATTTCAACTCTCCAGAGCTGGCTGGGGAATTCTGGGAGTTGAAGTCCGCATACCTTAAACTTGCCAAGGTTAAAAAACACATACCGTATTTTTCGGACTATAAGACGCACTATTTTGTCCCCCAAAAGGAGGCAAAAAAAGCCTCAAAAATTTCCTCAAAAACGGGCTGAAAAAAGCCTTGTGACCTTGTGACAAGTGTTACCGTTTCACTTAACCACTCCATTACTAACTTCGCAACTGCAGTGATTTGCTTAGCAAGAAAAGATGTAAAATGGAGCAGAATTCACTTAACAACTGTCTCAACAATGGAAATTTGGGACTCATTTGTGGTCATAAGTCGAGGACTCCGTCTATCTGGAGAGTTTCAAACAATTCCTTCGATCCTGCAGGAATTGGCCCTTTCTGGAGTCTGTCCAAAAATGCTTCGTGTATAGATAAACTACAGCTTCTAACTTCCTTAAATTTGTCTTTTGCTTCAGGTTGCTTTTAAAAAACCAACTCTGGTAAATTCATGTTTGTATCTCCCTCGCTCCCTCCCCTTCTGTAGCTATGCAAGAGGGAAGGTATAAAAATACATTTCTGTGGTTATTCACCACGGTGGTGGAATGGTACAAGCGAGCCGTGAAATCTAGGCTCAAAATCTTAGATTTCCTCTAACAGAGCGAGAGGTGCATGCGTTGTTGTTAAACAGGTTCTCCAACTTTGATGCCAATCTGGTAAAAAATAGAAAGTCAGTCTGGTTTGGTTTGACTCAATAGCTGGAGGAAACCACAATGACTGAAATAACTGTCATACAAGGAGTTTGGAGAAAGGCAGAGTTACAGGGGAGAAAAGAGCCATGTGAAGAAATCTAATGTTAGGGCATTGCAGAAAATATTAAAATAGAGTAGAGTGGAGTGGAGTGGAATGGAGTGGAGTGGAGTAGAGTGTAGGGTAGGGTAGGGTAGGGTAAGGTAAGGTAGGATAGGGAAGGGAAGGGAAGGGAAGGGATGAGCAGGGTAGGGTAAGTAGGATAGGATAGGGTAGGGTAGGGAAGGGTAGGGTAGGGTAGGGTAGAGTAGGGTAAGATAGGATAGGGTAAGGAAGGGTAGGGTAGGGTAAGGTAGGATATGGTAGGGTAGGGTAGGATAGGGAAGGGTAGGGTAGGGTAAGATAGGATAGGGTAAGGAAGGGTAGGGTAGGGTAGGGTAAGGTAGGGTAGGGTAGGGTAGAGTAGGGTAGGGTAGGGTAAGGTAAGATAGGATAGAATAGGATAGGATAGGATAGGATAGGATAGGATAGGATAGGGTAGGGTAGGGTAGGGTAGGGTAGGGTAGGGTAGGGTAGGGTAGGGTAGGGTAGGGTAGGGTAGGGTAGGGAAGAGTTGGAAGGGACCTTGGAGGTCTTCTACGTCTAACCTCTGCTCAAGCAGGAGAGACCCTATTCCAGACAAATGGCTTTCCAATCTCTTCTTGAAAACCTCCAGTGATGGAGCACCCACAACTTCTGGTGGCAAGTTGTTCCATTGGTTAATTGTTCTCACTGTCACGAAATTTCTCCTTAGCTCTAGGTTGTTTCTCTCCTTGATGAGTTTCCACCCGTTGCTTCTTGTATATTGTGTATTGTTTGGATAAACAATACACAATATACATAAGGAGTCCTCAATCTATGACCACAATCGAGCCCAAAATTTCTGTTGTTAAGCAAGACAACAGTTTACTGAAGTGAGTTTTGTCCCATTTTACAATTTTTCTTGCCACTTTTGTTGAGTGAATCTCTGCAATTGTTAAGTTAGTAACACTGTTATGTGATTCTGGCTTCCCCTTTGACTTTGCTTGTCAGCAGGTCACAAAAGGGGATCACATGATGGCCCCCAAGACACTGCAACCCGTCATAAATATGAGTCGGTTGCCAAGCATCTGAATTTTGATCATATGGCCATGAAAATGCTGCAATGGTCGTAAGTGTGAAACATGGTCGTAAGTCAAGGACTACTTGTATATTCCTGGAACCTTGCTGTCTCTCCAAACGTTGGACTGTAAGCAGAACGATGGAGAAAGATCCCATCTGAGGGGAATGTAATTAAAAATAATTTAGACTGTGCAAAAATGGATAGATTAACACTTGCTATTAAGGATAAAGAAGAAACTGAATATTTTTTGACATGGGACATATTCTATCAATGGCTAGATAACAGAAACAGAAGTTAGAAAGGAGGAGATATAAATGGAGGAAACGGTATAGAGGAGAGTTGTTAAAGAAGATGATATCAAATGTTAAGTATTAATGCTACTATATTATTCTATTATTAATGTGATAGTGATGGCCTACTCTGTTTCCTCGAAAATAAGACACCCCCTGATAATAAACCCAATCGGGCTTTTGATATGCGCTAAAATAAACCTCCCCCCGAAAATAAGCCTTCCCTGAAAATATTGAAACGCAGAGCTGGAAATAAGGTAAGACGGCAAGAGGAGCCCCACCTTGCTCCACGCACCCCAAAATAATAAGATCTCCCCAAAAATAAGGCCAAGCGCTTATTTCGGGGTTCAAAAGAAATGTAAGACAGGGTCTAATTTTTGGGGAATCACGGGTATTACAACAAAGATGTATAAATATTTATTGATTCGATTTATATGCCGCCCTTCTCCGGAGACTCAGGGCGGCTTACAATCCGTTAAGCAATAGCCTTCATACTTTTGTACAGTATATACCTGCTTAGTAGGGCTTTCGCCTCCCCCCCCCAAAGCGGTGTTCTTTTTTATACAAAGTCAGCTTATTGCCCCCACAATCCGGGTCCTCATTTTACCTACCTCGGAAGGATGGAAGGCTGAGTCACCCTTGAGCCTGGTGAGATTCGAATTCGCAGTAATTTCAGGCAACTGGTGCTATTTAACAGCACTTTAGTCTGCTGCGCCACCAAGGCTCTTAAATTATGTTTAAATATGACTATTTAAACATAACTCTACCCAGAATATACACTGTTCGAGGAAAATTGAATGTTATATAAATAAAACAAATAGAACGGGGGTGTCTGGGGAGAAAAGAAAGATGGAGAAATATAGTTCTCCCAGAGAAAATACCACTTTAGAAAGTATGGATAGCTATTCTCAAAATTGCCCCATAGCACAGCTGGTCCACATCTGTTTGGAATCTACAATGGCTGATCTTCTCCAACGAGATCGCAGGGGTGGGGCTTCTGTTCAGTAATTAAAAGTCGGTCAGCACCTAGGAATGGTTGTAGATTGATGGGGAGGGGTCCGAGACAGGGAAGGGTCCAGCAATCTCATCCCCCACGGAAAAGAGACGAATGAAGGCAAGGGAGAAAGAGGCAGCCATCTTACCAGAGGAGAAATTAAGGTAGGGGGTGTAAAACACAAGGATGTGTGTTTGGGGGGAGACTGCAATGGAAATCGGATCTGATTAGGCTGTAAGAATGACACCCCCCACCCCCAGGAAATCAAGAAATGGAGGGGTGGGAAAACAGGAACCGTGGTGTTGGGAGGGTATTGCAATACAGGTAGTTCTTAAGGTAGAACTGTTCATTTAGTGACCATGCAAAGTTACAATGGCAGTGAAAAAAAGTGACTTATCATTGGTTTGCACACTCTTGCTGTTTCCCTGTGGGTTAGGTGGTCAGAATTCAATGTTTGGCAACTGGCTCATATTTATGACGGTTGCCTTGTCCCAGCGTCATGTGGTCACGTTTTGCGACCTTCTCATCAGCAAAGGCAGTGGGGGAGAGCCAGATTCGCGTAATAATTGTATTACTATCTTAACAACTGTGGAAAGAAAGGACGTAAAATGGGGCAAAACTCAATTAACAACTCAACAACTCAATTAGCCAGTGGTGGGTCGGTAGTAAAACCGGCAGGAGGCTCCACCCACCTGCCACAACATCATCATGGGTGATCTGTGCATCCACTGTGGGCGCTTCCACTGCAAACCGGTTGTAAAGGTAAGTGGAGTCCACCCCTGGGCTTAGCAATGGAAATTTTGGGCTCTTAAGTTGCGGTCTTAAGTCAAGGACCACTATAGGTGGTCCCAAGCCATTGTAAAAGCACAAAATGCATTAACAATGGGACTCCCAAGCTTTTGGAAAAGGTTTTTGTGTTGGGCATGAATGGATGGATGGATAGAGATAGATGACAGATAGACAGAGCATAGAGAACAGACAGACAGATCATAGATAGATCATAGATCACAGAGAATAGATCGATAAATGATAGATAGATGGATGGATGGATGGATGGATGGACGGGTAGATAGATAGATAGATAGATAATAGATAGATAGATAGATAGATAGATAGATAGATGGATGGATGGATGGATGGATGGATGGATGGATGGGTAGACAGACAGACAGACAGACAGATGGATGGATGGATGGATGGATGGATGGATGGATGGATAGATGGGTAGATAGACAGACAAACAGATGGATGGATGGATGGATGGATGGATGGATGGATGGATGGATGGATGGATGGGTAGATGCGTAGATAGACAGACAGATAGATAGATGGATAGATAGATCACAGAGAATAGGTAGGTAGGTAGGTAAGTAGATAGATAGGTATGTAGATAGAGAGATCATAGAGAATAGATAGACAGACAGATCATAGATAGATCATAGATCACAGAGAATAGATAGATAGATCATAAATCATAGATCAAAGAGGGTAGATAGATAGATAGATAGATACATAGATCATAGATAGATGATAGAAGACAGAAAATAGATGATTTGATACTTGATAAAGAGAGAGGTCACATATGGATCATAGAGGATAGGTAGGTGCATAGATCATAGAAAGATGATAGAAGATAGAATATAGATAGAAGATTAATAGACAGAGGAGAGAGAGAGAGGAGAGAGAGAGGCTGCTTGAAGCCGCCCAGCAGAGTCAGCCAAGGCCACTTCTAGACACCCCAGGAGTTTCCCTTCAACCGCGGGGAGTTTGCATTTGAGCCTCTTCCCCTCTGTGGGGCTGTCGCGGTGGGTGGGGAGGGTGGTTTCCGGTCTTTTTCATCCCTCTTCCTCTTCTCCCCAGCCAGCCCCTCCCCCATTGGCTTTCAAAAGCCTGTCTGCTTCCTCTCTTACACCCCCGGGGGCGGGGGGGGGCTTTCCATGCTGGCAGAGAATAAATCTTGGTCTATTTTTAAAGTAGGGAGGGAGCAGGGAGGAGGGAGCCAAACAAGGGGCCCAGAATAGAGGTGGTGATGGGGTTTCATAAGGGGGCACAGGGGATATGTGGTAGGAAAAGTGGCTTGAGGAAAGAAGGAAGAGAATGTAGGGGAGGAGATAAAACAGGAGGAGAAGAAGAAAAGGGAAGGGAGGAGGAAGAGGAAAATGAGGAGAAGGAAGAAAAGAAAAAAGAGATGACAGAGATGGGGATGGCGGGGATAAAAATCAAATAAATAATGTGATAACAGTCTTCCAATATTTGAAGGGGCTGCCTCTTCTTCCTCTCCCCAACCTATTTTCCAAAGCACCTGAAGGCAGGACAAGAAGCAATGAGTGGAAACCCATCAAGGAGAGAAGCAACCTAGAACTGAGGAGAAATTTCCTGACGCTGAGAACGATTAACCAGTGGAACAACTGGCCACCAGAAGTGGTGGGTGCTGCAACACTGGAAGTTTTAAAGAAGAGAATTGAAACGGTATGGGACAGTGATGTCTAAACTTTTTCTCTTCGTGTGCATGACATAATGCACCCATAATGCAATGCTGCCCCATGCGCATGCGTGCACAATCCCCCCACCCCCGTTTTGGGCCTAGTAAGCCTCCCTGCAGCCTCCTGGGCCCAAACATGTTCCGTGGGGAGGGGGCATCACATACCCCCGCGCTCCCGCTGCTCCCTGCACATGTGTACGTGACCCCCGCCCATGTGTGCGTGTCTCCCACATGCACCCCATGCCCCGAGCATCCCAAAAACCAGCTAGCCAGCGGGAGGCATGTGCTCCGTGACGGCTCGCGTGCCCGCAGAGAGAGCTCTGTGTGCCAGCTGTGGCATGCATGCCATAGGTTTGCCATCAAGGCTATAAGATTTCCTGCCTGAGCAGGGGGTTGAAGACCTCCAAAATCCCTTCCAACTCTGTTGTTCTGTTCTGTTCTGTTCTGTTCCGTTCCGTTCCGTTCCACTCCACTCCACTCCACTCTATTCTATTGCTTTAATGTATTGTAAGCCACCCTGAGTCTCCAGAGAAGGGCGGCATATAAATCAAACTAACTAACTAACTAACTAACTACTAACTAACTAACAAATAAGTAAGTAAGTAAGTAAATAAGTAAGTAAGTAAATAAATAAATAAATAAATAAATAAATAAATAAATAAATAAATAAATACTCTACTCCTATTCCTATTCCTATTCCTATTCCTTTCCGTTCCGTTCCGTTCCGTTCCGTTCCGTTCCATTCCACTCCACTCCACTCCACTCCACTCTACTCTACTCTACTCTTCATTCCATTATTCTATTCTATTCTATTCTATTCTATTCTATTCTATTCTACTCTACTCTACTCTACTCTACTCTACTCTACTCTACTCTACTCTTCATTCCATTATTCTATTCTATTCTATTCTATTCTATTCTATTCTATTCTATTCTATTCTACTCTACTCTACTCTACTCTACTCTACTCTACTCTACTCTACTCTACTCTACTCTACTCTACTCTACTCTTCATTCCATTATTCTATTCTATTCTATTCTATTCTATTCTATTCTATTCTATTCTATTCTATTCTATTCTATTCTACTCTACTCTACTCTACTCTTCATTCCATTATTCTATTCTATTCTATTCTATTCTATTCTATTCTATTCTATTCTATTCTATTCTATTCTATTCTATTCTACTCTACTCTACTCTACTCTACTCTACTCTACTCTACTCTTCATTCCATTATTCTATTCTATTCTATTCTATTCTATTCTATTCTATTCTATTCTATTCTATTCTATTCTATTCTATTCTACTCTACTCTACTCTACTCTACTCTACTCTACTCTACTCTACTCTACTCTTCATTCCATTATTCTATTCTATTCTATTCTATTCTATTCTATTCTATTCTATTCTATTCTATTCTATTCTATTCTATTCTATTCTATTCTATGAGGCATGGTGGCACAATCGTTAGAATGCAGTACTGCAGGCTACTTCTGCCGACTGCCAGCAATTTGGCAGTTCGAGTCTCACCAGGCTCAAGGCTGACTCAGCCTTCCATCCTTCCAAGGTCAGTAAAATGAGGACCCAAATTGTTGGGGGAAAATATGCTGACTCTTTAAAACTGCTCAGAGAGGGCTGTAAAAGCACTGTGAAGCGGTATATACTGTATTTTTTGGAGTATAAGATGCACCTACCTTTTTTGGTTGTTTTTTTTAAAGTTTTTTTTAATTTTTTAGACAAGCACACATACAAACATACAATGTATTTTCTTTGAACAGAGTATTTGGCTGGTTCATAAGTTTGAACAGTGTTTAGTCATTTCAATTAAATTTACAATTTCTATATTTCCTTTTTGCCATATTTATTCCTCATCTATTTAAAAAAAAACCAATATTACTCTTCATTCTCATCTCTAATCTTAATCAAATTCAATTTTTCCCTTCTATATTATACCCCTTCCCATTGTCATCTATTTTTATATCCATCCTCATATTGGTTAATTATTTAATATTACAATTGTTTAATACAAATTCAACATTTTTATATAAATCAATTAGTTATAACTATCTTTTTGTATATTAATCAATATGAACATGAATATTCCAATTATTTCTATGCAATCCAATTTCTTACAAGTCAATTAAGTATATTTACCAATAATAATAAACCAAATAATTTCCCCCATATATTCCTCCAAACCATAACTTAACCATTTCTGCTTTCAACACAATATACAATTAATAGTATCTCAATTATTACAATTCCCTAGTTAAATAGAGCTTTTTTTCTTTTGTGTTTTAAAATCTTGAACTCTCCTCTTTTGCCCTAAATTTCCCATTGTTTGCACCTACCTTTTTGGTGAACAAAAAAAAAAAGGAATCTCTCTCCCTGCCTCATTTTGTCAGTTGCAGCAGAGCCTGCTTTACTTTCAGTTTCGTTTTAGCTAGGGGGGAAAAAAATCTGCTCCAGCACTCTTTGCAGCAAGCAAAGAGCTTGCAAAACAAGAGCTTGGGAAAGAGCCTGCGCAAAACAGCTGAGAGCAAATCAGCTGAGAGTCAGGAGGCCGATCTAATCAACTTGTGCTAACTAGCCTGTGCTGAAGCTGAACGGGGCTGTTTTTTCTTGCTGTTTGCTTGCAAGGAGGTAACTGCTGGGAGGCAAAGGCTGGGGGCCAGTGGGTGGGCAGCACTACATTCCGTGTATAAGAAACACCTAAATTTTCACCCCCTTTTGGGGGGGGTGCGTCTTATATGGTAAGTAAGTGCTATTCTAACAACAATAAGTAAGTGCTGAGAGCAGAGAGCCCCACCTTTCCAGAAGAGCAAGTTTTTTTCCTTCTAGCCAATCAGCTGGGAGTCAGGAGGCAGCAATAGATTGGGAGTGGGGCCAAATAAAAGGTAAGAATAACGCAGAGAGCGGGAGAACCAGTTCGGTGACGTCATATCGTCATCGCTACCGGCTCGGCGGAACCAGGCTGAACCGAGAGGAACCCACCACTGGTCCAGCTGGCTTGGCAAGGATCTGAATCCCCCATTGCTGGAGTGGAAGGCGGAAAGAGAAAAGAGGAGGGGCAGAAAACACGGCTTGAGTTCCACTTTCTAATCACCGTCTGCATGTTTTTCTTCTGACTGGAACGGAAGAACAGGGGAAAAGGAAAAACGATTTGGTGCGTTGTATATACACAGCCTTAGATGAAGATTAGACAACCTGTGACCCACTGGGTCATCCTTTCGGAGATATTTCCTCCCCTAAACAGAGAAACAGAATGACCACAGAGGGGCAAAAAAGCAGTGGGAACCGACTTCCAACTTCCTGCTGGCTTCCCCATTGACTTTCCTTGCGGGAAAATTGGCGGGGAGTGCCAGAAACAATGACTACACGACTGCAGCTGACTGCAGCCACATCTTGGTTAAATTTCAACCCCACTGGAGTCCCGGGTCCCAAATTTTGGTCCTATTCTGTAAGGTAACTCCTACGAGACACCTTGATTCAAAAACCTGTCGCCCTGTGATATACCTTGCTCAACAAGTCATCAAGCAGACACACGAGACTTTTAGCTGTGCATAGATAAATCAGTGAGCCAAGCCAAGGAGTGAAGAAAGAATAGCTCATGGGCCATTCTGCATAGATCTGACCAGCATCAAGCAGTTTTCCTCAAATCACGTTGAGACCACACATGGAAGTTTTGGCCACCACAATATAAAAAGTGGAGACTCTAGAAAGAGTGCAGAGAAGAGTGTTAAGGATATTGTTGTTGTGTAACAACTAGCAGAGTAAAGTGCACAGAGAAACGTTGCTGAGAGCAATGAGATAGGAGATACGTGCAAACTGGTGTTATCAAAAGTTTTCTTTATAGTGGAAAATAAACAATCTCGTAGTCTTCTAAACAGTCCAAGTCTTTACCGGTTAAATCCAAAAAGCTTCTTACCAAACAAACAGTAGTTGGTTCACTCTGGTTCACAAACCCCGGATGGTAGCAGATCCACCCACACACGCACTCGATGATAGCACAATGGCAGCTTATCATCAACTGAATACATTACAGTACCTTTCTTAAATACGTTGTTAAATTACAACTAATTATAGCATGACTCAGCATTACAGCATGATGCAGCATTAAAACTTAAAGTCACAGAACACATATATTGCCTGGACAATCTGTTAGGCTCAAATCATATCCTAACAAAGAGCAAAAAAGATGATTAGGGCACCAGAGGCTAAAACATACGAAGAACTGTTGCAGGAACTGGGTATGTCTAGAGAAAAGAAGGACTAAGGGAGACATGATAGCAGTCTTCCAATATCTCAGGGGCTGCCACAAAGAAGAGGGAGTCAAGCTATTCTCCAAACCACCTGAAGGCAGGACAAGAAGGGAATGGATGGAAACGAATCAAGGAGAGTAGCAACCTGGAACTAAGGAGAAATTTCCTGACAGTGAGAACAATTAATAAGTGGTCGGTCCAGAAAAGTTTAGCCATCACTGGTGTGGAGTCTCCTGTTCGAGCAGAGGATTGGATTACAAGACTTTCGAAGTTCCTTCTAACTCTGTTATTTTATTATTCTGTCTTAATCCTTATTTTGGAGGTCAAAACATACTTGATTTATTCCAGGATTAACAAATTTAGTGTTTAGTGCAGGGGTGTCCAACCTAGGCAATTTTAAGATCTGTGGACTTCAACTCCCAGAATTCCGGCTAGGGAATTCTGGGAGTTGAAGTCCGCATGTCTTAGAATTGCCAAGGTTGAGAAACACTAATCTAGGATTCCACACACAATTTTCCCCATCCCAGGCTAGTCTCCACAGTAACCATTTCCCACACAAATCTTAAACTGAGCTGATCCTGGTTATCTTTCTCAAGATCAACCAAGATTAGCTAGATCTGTGATGGCGAACCTATGACACGCGTGCCACAGGTAGCACACGGAGCCATATCATGCGAGCATTGCCCTATCTCAGCTCCAGCACGCGTGTGTGCGCCAGCCTGCTAATTTTCGGGCCTTCTGGGCCCACTGGAAGTCGGGAAACAGGCTGTTTCTGGCCTCCGGGGGAAGGGAGGAGGCCATTTTTTCCCTCCCCGGGCTCCCAGAAAGCCTCTGGAGCCTGGGGAGGGCAAAAAACGAACCTTTTGGTTGTACTGGAAATTGGGAAACAGGTTGTTTCCAGCCTCCAGAGGGCCTCGAAGGGGGGGGGAGGCCATTTTTTCTCTCCCCAGGCTCCCAGAAAGCCTCTGGAGCCTGAGGAGGGCAAAAAAAGAGAACCATTTGGTCTCACTGGAAGTTGGGAAACAGGTTGTTTCTCTCCTCCAAAGGGCCTCAGGCCGGGGAGAGAGGCCATTTTTTCCCTCCCTGGGCTCCCAGAAAGCCTCTGGAGCCTGGGGAGGGCAAAAAACGAACCTTTTGGTCTCACTGGAAGTTGGGAAACAGGTTGTTTCCGGCCTCCAGAGGGCCTCAAGCGGGGGGGAGAGGCCATTTTCACCCTCCTCAAGCTCCAAGAAAGATATTATGGGTGTGGGCGCGCACGTGTGCATTACCCCCCCCCCTCACACACACTTGGCATGCAGTGGCTAGATGATTATGGTTATCATTATAACCATTACGGTTATCGCTAGATCTCTTGCTGGTTTTCAATTCCATTCTTTTTTTCACCCCTTGTTGGATAACATATTTGCTCGGTTATTTGTAATCTAGGCATTTTTTATTTTTAAACATTTTGGGGGGGGGGGCTAAATGCAGAAGTAAAACTTTTCAAAGGGGAAAATTTAGCCATTTTTGTCAAGCTTTTGCTGGCTCTCCCGAAACATTTCGTCTCAGTGACCCTCACATCACCCTGGACTTCATTCTTTCGAAATCTTTGCCCCTTTCAGCCAAATTTTATTCCAGAAAATGCAAAAGTTAACCCTTTTGGTTAGGGGATCGTAAAGTTCAATGTGTTGGGCCAGTAGGTTAATTTACTACGGGTAGTCTTCGACTTACAGCCGTTCATTTAGTGAGTGTTCAAAGTTACGACGACACTGGAAAAAAGCGACATGACTAATTTTTCACCGTTATGACTTTTTGACCCGTTATCATCTTCATGTAATGACCGCATAATCCCTTGCAGGGTGGAGTCTGGGCAACTGAATGGAGCTGTTTACTGGCCGGATGCCCTTCCTGTCGCCAATGCAGAGTTCTGTTCAGCAGATACATTCTCATCGTGCCCAGAGAGAAATATCTGCCTCTACCTAGGATCGAACTCACTGCCTCCTGATTGTGAAGCGAGAGCTCCACCTCTAGGCCACCTCAACGCTCTTTTTGACCCCATAATCATGAGATCAAAATTCAGAGGCCTGGCAACGGGTTCATACTTATGACGGGAGCAGTGCCCCACGGTTTTTGTGATGCCCTTTTGTGACCTTCTGACAAAGTCAACGGGGAGGCCAGATTCACATAACAACCGGGTGACTAATTTATCAACTGAAGTGACTCGCTTAACGACTGTGGCAAGAAAGATCGTAAAATGGGACAAAGCTCACTTAACAAATGTCTCACTTAGCAACAGAAATTTGAGCGCAATCGTGGTCGTGAATCAAGGGCTACCTAGAATCAGATTAAGGATGTTGGGTGAATTTCACGATATGATGGTCCCTCCTCTCTCTCTCTCTCTCTCTCTCTCTCTTTCATCTATCTATCTGTTTTATCTATCCATCCATCCATATATTTATCTATCCTCTATCCCTTTCACTTGTCTATCTGTCTGTCTGTATCATCTCTATCTATCTATCTATCTATCTATCTATCTATCTATCTATCTATCATCTATCTATCCATCTGTTTTATCTATTCATCCATCCATCTATTTATCTACCCTCTACCCCTTTCACTCGTCTGTCTGTCTGTCTGTATCATCTTTATCTAATCAATTTGTCTGTCTGTCTGTCTATCTATCATCTATCTATGTTTTATCTATTCATCCATCCATCTATTTATCTATCCTCTACCCCTTTCACTTGTCTTTCTGTCTGTACCATCTCTATCTAATCAATCTGTCTGTCTGTCTTTCTACCTACCTACCTGTTTTATCTATTCATCCATCCATCTATTCATCTATCCTCTACCTCTTTCACTCATCTGTCTGTCTGTATCATATCTATCTATCTATCTATCTATCTATCTATCTATCTATCACCTATCTATCTGTTTTATCTATTCATCCATCCATTTATCTATCCTCTACCCCTTTCACTCGTCTCTCTGTCTGTATCATCTCTGTCTAATCAATCTATCAATCTATCAATCTATCTATCTATCTATCTATCTATCTATCTATCTATCTATCTATCTATCTAATCTCTTTTATCCATCCATCCGTCCATCCATCCATCCATCCATCCATTTATCTATCCTCTACCCCTTTCACTCGTCTGTCTTTCTGTATCATCTCTATCTAATCTCTCTCGCTCTCTCCCCTCACAGTAGTAGAAAATGATTTGATGGCACGTAATAAATCCATTCTCTGGCGCCATCCTGTGGTCCTAATTTGATGTACTACCAATCCCATAGCTCTAATCTTATCCTGCTTGGTTTGGCCCCAATTACTCTCCCTTCTTACTATGCCAAGGCTGGAAGAGACACGAGCAGTGCAGAGGTCCCAGCCAATTCGCCACGGCCAACTCACCACAGAATAACTCGCTGCAGGATAATAGTGACAATATCAAAGAAAAGATGGAATAGAATCATTAAAGAAAGGATGCAATGGGAGGGACAGAATGAAATGTGGATGACAAAAATTAATATGAGTCCCTTTGCACCTTCATGAGATCTAAATCCAGCCCTGGAATTCCTTTGACTCTTATCTTCCGCCATTTTGCTTGGGCCGTTAGTAGTTCAGATTAACTTAATCTTAATCTTAAAGTTTAAGCTTGCAATGAATCTTGATAGCCAATTTGAACTGCAAATGCAAAAAAAAAATGCTTTGAAAAGCCTCTGCCAATCAGGAACACAGCTGGGATCATCGGAGGCTTTTCAAAGCATTTTTTAACCACCTCTTCCTCTGAAGAGGTTTCAGAAAAAAATGCTTTCAAAGTCTCTCTGACGATCCCAGCTGAGTTGCCTGATCGTTTTAAAAAATGCTTTGAAAAGCCTCTCTGCCGATCAGGCAACTCAGCTGGGATCGTCAGAGACTTTTCAAAGCATTTTTTTTTTGCCATCTCTTCAGCCAAGAGGTTGCATTGCAATGAAAGCATTTTTTTTTCTGCAGTCCCTTCCAGGGAAGAGGTGGTTAAAAAAATGCTTTGAAAAGCCTCTGAGATCCCAGCGGAGCTGCGCGATCATCAGAGGCTTTTTTTTCACTTTTAAAAGCATTTTTTTGGCAGAAGAAGTTGTAGAAAAAAATGCTTTTAAAAGTAAAAAAAAAAAAAGCCTCTGATGATCGTGCGGCTCAGCTGGGCATGGTGGGGGGTGGGTGGGCGCAGGGATTTTTGCTACCAGTTTTCCGAACCACCTACCACCATCACTACCGGATCGGGCGATCCGGTCCAAACCGAGAGCATTTCACCCCTGACCTGAATTATAAGCAGAGCACTCTATAGGAAACTAAAATGTTTTAAATTTAAAAAAAAAACCAAAACAAATCATAAACAGCCACCTCTCTGGAAACCACAAAAGCCCATTAAATGTTCAACGTTCTGAATTAAATCTCAGCAGTGGGAACCCCCAGAATGTGCCAAGATTTGAGCCCCTTTAAGAAAGAAAAAAAAACCCCTCACAAGATCTGTCCCATCTACAAGGGAATCCCACGAGGAGGGTCGCCATCTCAAAACGAAGCTGAAGTCCAGGCGAAGGAAGGTGACTGTGAAGTTTCCGAAAAACGCCCTAATGAATTCATGCAAAGCTTTCAAGTTGCCAGTGACCTTCAGGGGTGGGATTTAGCCGGTTCAGACCGATTCGGGCCAACCGGATGCTAATTTTATATCTGGTTAGCCAAACCGGTAGTTTTCAAGGACTAGCTGGCCCCACCCACCCTTCCCTGTCCCTCCCAGGAGTCTCCACGCAGCCCATTTTGGATGCCAGGTTAAACTCAGGGTCCACACAGAGGGTCTGGACGAGCCCATTTCCAGCCTCCATAGGGCCTCCGGCACCTAAGGGAGGCCGTTTTCGCACTCCCGGAGGCTCAAGGAAAGCTCCAGAGGTTGAGGAGGGTGAAAATGCCCCTTCTCTCCCCTCTGGTGCGGTAGGCCGAGTAGGCCACGCCCATCATGACCACATCCACCCAGCAAACCGGGCAGAGAACCGGTTGCTAAAGTTTTTGAATCCCACCCCTGGTGACCATCTCTGGTGAACCAAAGTTCTTGAGAAGTTCAGTACCTCTTGATTACAAGAACAAACCCTGCTTGTTTTGTGGGGGCCACAAAGACTCCTTCAGCAAAACTGGTAGGATCTCTTCTTCTTCCCATCTAGTATCACGAGAGAGAGAGAGAGAGAGAGAGAGAGAGAGAGAGAGAGAGAGAGAGAGAGAGGGCATCTGGGGTAGGTTTTAGGTGGCCCTCCTGGCTCTCTCAGCCAAGTCCTCAAAGGAGAAATTGCTCACAAAGGGAGGTTGCCCTGGCTAATTATTACCTCTCCCTGACCAGGTGGGGTCTCAAAAGGATAATGTCCTCTGCCCTTTGCATGGTACCATCCTCCTTTTCTATAGCACCAACTGGGTGACCTCAAGATGTTCTAACACAGTTCAGGAGTCGCATCCACTTTGGGGCCAAATCCTGAAGAAGTTGCTCACTCCCGGTCTTATGTCCAGGCCAGGTTGGTGGGCATTCTTCCTTCTCTCCTGCCAACTTCCTTTCATTTATCTCACACTTTTCAGGTGACCTCATTTCAAGAGTTCCACCATGTGTTTCAAAATGGGGACGTGTCTGAAGATCAAGGACAGTTATTCCTTCAAGAAATGGCCAGTTGAGTATTCCTGGGATGAAGACAGCAAAAGTACCAGCAGCGAGAAGAACAACAGCAGTCCCAAGAGCACTCTGCCAGATGTGGCCACAGCTGCCCAGGATGGAGAGGCGAAGAAGGTCAAAATTAGCATCCTCCAACAAATGAAACAGGCGTCCGGCACCTGGATCAGGTACACCTTGGCTCACACCGTTGGCCGCTGGCTGCTTTACCCTGGTTCCGTCTGTCTCTTGAATAAAGTCCCGCTGAAGTTGCTGGTGAACGGGAGGACACGCCTGATGGAGGACTTTCATGGGAAGCGGGCCAAGTTGGTGGCTTGCGACGGGAACAAGATTGACACCATGTTTGTGGACCGGCGTGGAAAGAGCTCTGGGAAGCTGGGAATGCACTTGGTGATCAGCTGCGAAGGGAATGGCAGCTTTTACGAAGTGGGGTGCTTCATCACCCCGTTGAAGGCGGGGTATTCCGTCCTGGGATGGAACCATCCTGGTTTTGCCAGGAGCTCGGGGAAGCCGTACCCCCAGAATGACATCAACGCCATGGACGTGGTCATCCGGTACGCCATGCACCGTCTGAAATTTAACCTGGAGGACATTGCCATCTACGGTTACTCCTTGGGGAGCTACACCGCGACGTGGGCTGCCATGGCTTACCCAGACCTGGGAGCCCTGGTTCTCGATGCCTCCTTTGATAGCTTGCTCCCTTTGGTCGCCAAGCTGGTAACCAAGCAAGTGAGAAAGCTAGTCCTTAAGACGATCAAAGAGAACTTTAACCTCAACGTGGCGGATATGTTGCGCCACTATCAAGGGCCGGTGCTCCTCATCAGGAGGACCTTCGATGAAATCACCACCACCCAAGTCCACCTGGAGAACCACCTCCCCGTGATCCAGACCAACCGAGCCAACGAGCTGCTCTTGCAGATCTTAAGATGCCGTTATCCTAACATCATCTCTGGGGTGGAAGATGTGGTACAGCAATTTCTCATTGCCGATTGCCCTCGTGTGGAACACTTCATCTACCACCATTTCTACCGGGTGGATGACAACTGGTGTCTCGATCAACTGAAGACCTACCAGTCCATTGTCGGAAGCAAGGCTGAATTCCCGTGGAAAGTTGGGAGTGACTTACCGTCCGTAAGGAGGAAGCACATGGCTTTGTTCCTGGCCAAGAAACATCTGAAGAACGTGGAGATCACACATGGGAGAACGTTACCCCCAGAAGAATTTGAACTGCCCTGGAAGCTCTAGCTAGGTTGGCAGATGGTGGGTTTGATAGCAGAGTAAGAGAGAGAAATAAAAGCTAGGATACATCACTGTCTATTGTTGCCCCGAGATCTTTGTTTAAGGATGAAGAACTTATGACTCAAAGATGGATAGGAAGCCAAGTTTCTGCTTCTCAAAGAGCTGAGGAATGGAACTGGCTGGGTCCACCCAGGAGATTTAACTATGGCAGGTAAAAGATCTACTGACATTGTGTGCATCAAACCTGGTTAACTATAAGCTTGGTTGGTTGGGAAGATGGCTGTTTTTGCTTTATGGTTCATTATCTCCTCAAGGCTGTGTCCTAAGTCCGCTGTGGTTCACCCTGTTGACCAGAGGTGGGTTTCAGCAGGTTCTGACCAGTTCTGGAGAACCAGTAGCAGAAATTCTGAGTAGTTTGGAGAACCAGTAAATACCACCTCTGACTGGCCCCGCCCAGGAGTGGGTTCTACTTACCTTTACTACCGGTTTGTAACAGGGCTGTGTGTGCACGCTCGCTTCGCATGTGCAGAAGCGTTCTGATGACGTTGGGGTCAGAGGGCGGAGCCTCCCGCCGGTGCAAACCGGGGGCAACCCATCACTGGCCCCGCCCCCATCTATTCTCTGCCTCCCGAGTCCCAGCTGATCAGGAGGAAATGGGGATTTTGCAGTAACCTTCCCCTGGAGTGGGATGAGAATGGAGATGTTGCAGTATCCTTCCCCTGCCACGCCCGCCATGCCATGCCACGCCCACCAAGCCACGTCCACAGAACCGGTAGTAAAAAAATTTGAATCCCACCACTGCTGAGTGTTGTACCACGTTTGCCACCCATCGTATTGTGAAGTATGTGGACGGTACCACAGCAGTGGGCCTTATTCAAGTTGACAAGTGACTCTGGCTTCCCCATTGACTTTGCTTGTCAGAGGGTCACAAAAGGGGATTACGTAAGTCCAGGACACTGCAACCGTCATAAATATGAGTTGCCAAGCATTCAAATTTTGATCACATGACCGTGGGGATGCTACAGTGGTCATCAGTTTGAAAAACGGTCGTAAGTCATTTTTTTCCCCCAGTGCTGTGGTAACTCCAAACAGTCACCCAATGAACTGGTGTAGCTGGTGTGGTGGAATGTGATCTGAATTCCCAGGAGGGAGGGGCTGCATTCCAGAGGACCAAGAGACAGCCAATTTGAGACAGTTTGTTGGGAGGAAGAGGATCGACTCAGCTCCTCCTTAGCAACTCCCTACGCTAACACGATACACCAGGAGCCGTGGTGGCTCAGTGGTTAGAATGCAGCATTGCAGGCTAACTCACTGCCCACTGCCAGCAGTTCAACTCTCAAGGCTGACTCAGCCTTCCATCCTTCTGAGGTTGGTAATATTCTGACTTAGGCTTCCCCAACAGCACGAAGCCAAGTTCTCGTCCCGATAAACCCCTTTTATTTAATTGACAGTGAATTCCTCTCCAGCAAAGTCTTTCCTCTCCCACAGCCTTTCAAGATAGTTCACAATTACCGACCTTTATCAGGCTTGGAGAGTGGCCAGGCCGATATCTTTCAGACTCCAGACTGTAACCGACAATACTTGGCAAGAATGCAGGAACAGATCTTCATCCAAATGAACTAATTGTCTCCTGCTAACTCCCCTTCACTCCTCTTTATTCTCTATGGGAGGAGACGTCCACTGTCCACCTGTGGCTTTACTCCTGAGTCGTCCCTTGTTCCTTAGCTGTTCCCTTCTCCTGGCAGCTAAGCGCATACGCACACTGCGAACAGGATCCAGCTGTTCTTCTGCCTCAGTGATGTCCGACTCCGAAGGCAGCTGATAACTGTCAAGACGGCCCTGGCTCCGTCTCTGCCTCCGACGCAGAGCCCTCGTCAGTGCCTCCCCCAGACTCCAGGACTGGCCCATGTTCCTCCCCAACCCCCTCACTGTCCGAATCTGCTGCCAGCTCCTCTGGCTGTTGGCAGGCCACGACAGGTAAAATGAGGACCTGGATTATTGGGGGAAAAGATGCTGACTCCGTAAACCGCTCAGAGAAGGATGTAAATCACTGTGAAGCGTTCTGTAACTCTTAAGTGCTATTGCTGTTGCTAATTCTCAGAGGATATCTTTCGTTAATGCGATTACTGGGTAGTCCTCGACTTACAACAATCCACTTAGTGGCCGTTCAAAGTCGCAATGGCACTGAGAAAAGTGACACGACTATTTTTCGCACTTACGATCGCTGCAGCATCCCCATGGTCACTTGATCAAAACTTGGGCGCTTGGCAACTAGTTCATATTTACAACGGTCGCAGTGTCCTGGGGTCATGTGATCCCCTTTTGCCACTGTTAAGAAATGGTTATTGCCTAACTGGTTGGGTTGGCATTATATATAAACCATCAATGCATGTTTGCAGTCAAAATGGAATGTATAGCTTTAAGACTGTAATGCTGTATTGCATCATACTGTATTCTGATTGGCTAGCTCTGTAGCCAACGTACTTAAGAGGAAGCTTGAATCATAGTTTATTTTTCATATTACATTATTATTGCTACCTCTGCTCCTCTCTGCCTGTTCTCTCTGCATGATCACCGCTTGATCATTGCTACTTGTTGTTTTCTACTGTTTTACTGATTGTTTTACTGCTGTACTTGTTCCTGTTTGCAACTCCCAAAAGAACTGTTTTATTGCATATGACTACAACAACTGGTAAGAAGACTTTGTTCTTGGAATATTCCTGGATTGACAATTTAACTATGTTTATCTGCGTATGACCTGGATTGTTTATTGGACTTTTTTTTGCTTTTTCCTAAAAGTAAAAGAATATCACAACTCAGTGTGTGTCTGTGTATTGACAGTGCTTATTCACAATCACTCTCAGTCGTTTCTCATGTGCACAACCTTGCTACTCAAGGGTTACTCTGCGCATATTCCTTAACAGCCACCTTCTGACAAGCAAAGTCAATGGGGAAGCCAGATTCATCAAACGGCCATGTTAGTGTCTTAACGACGGCAGCGATTCACTTAACAACAGTAGCAAGGAAGTTCATAAAGTTGGACAAAACTCACTTAACAACTGCCTCTTTGGCAACAGAAATTTTGGGCTCAGTTGTGGTCGTACGGTATGTCGAAGATTACCTGCAGCCTGCTTTAGTTTGGCAAGATTCTGTCTTTCGGTGAGGAACAATAAAGGAAATTGCTGGGAAGGAATTCTATATGTGTTTTGGTACTTGGAGACTGACAGCTGGCAATCTACATATTTCCAAAAAGCAACCCATTTCCTCCCCCCACCCCAGAACTCCTTCCATTCCCCTTAATTCTTCTTTAGTTTTTCAATCATACAACCTCTTTTTTTAGAAAGACTTCTGAACTGGTTTTATTGCCAAGAAATTGGGATCGGGGGTAAAGCCTGCAAGCAGATCCCCTCTGACCTCCGAGTAGGAAACTGGCACCCCCGTCACCAGCCTTCCAGCCTCATTTCTTCAACCCTAGAGATCAATGAGAAGGGTACAGGAAGAATAACAGAATAGCAGAATAACAGAATTGGAAGCGAAGTTGGAGCTCTTCTAATCCAATCCCTTGCTCAACCAGGAAGCCCTACACCATTTCAGACAAAGGACTGTCCAATCTCTTCTTCAAAACTTTCAGTTGATGGAACATGCACAACTTCTGGAGGCAAGTTGTCCCACTGATTAATTGTTCTCACTGTTAGGAAGTTTCTCCTAGGTTGCTTCTCTCCTTGATTAGTTTCCATCCATTGCTTCTTGTCCTGCTTTCTGGTGCTTTGGAGAATAGCTTGACTCCCTCTTCTTTGGGGCAGCCCCTGAGATATTGGAAAACTTCTATCATGTCCCCACTAGTCCTTCTTTTCATTAAACTAGATCTACCCAATTTCAGCAACCGTTCTTCATATGTTTTAGCCTCCGGTCCCCTAATCACCTTTGTTGCTCTTCTCTGCACTCTTTCTAGAGTCTCAGCATATTTTTATATCGTGATGACCAAAACTGGATGCAGGATTCCAAGTGTGGCCTTCCCAAGGCCTTATAAAGTGGTGTTAACACTTCACATGATCTTGATTCTATCCCTCTGTTGATGCAGCCCAGAACTGTGTTGGCTTTTTCGGCAGCTGCTGCACACGGCTGGCTCATATCTAAATGGTTGTCCACCAGGACACCAAGATCTTCTCACAGTTACTACAATTGAGACAGGTATGACCTATTCTATAACTGGAGGACATTCTCCTCCACTATCCTCCACGGTGGTCCTTTGGACCTCCTGTCCACAGTAGGGGGACCTTCAGCCCTGCTGAGGCCTTGCCTGATTTGGGACCTCACAAAGGGGTTTGATGTCACCCATTATTACGCTGTTCTTGTGGGAGGGGATACTGAACCTCTTTGAGACCTGCATGGACATGGGTTCATCATGGCCACAGAGATGTCCTTCTAAAGCCAGCACCATGCAGCTAATGAAGGAAGTGGTCCAGCCACGAAGGTCCTACTTCTGAGACATCAGAAATATCCAGGTGGGGGTCCTTGCCGTGCCCCCTCCGTTGTTTTTTTTTTTAATTTTTACTTTATGCAGCTCCTAGAGAATAAGCATCGTCTCCCTATGTGTGTCTTCTGTTTTCCCAAAGCTCTAGCCCGGGTTTTTAAGGCCTATTTTACAGCTAGTTATCACTTTGATTTTGCTAACTGGCCAGTGGAATTTCGATGGGATGAAGCAGGAGGCGGCAGCCTTCCGGCGACTCACAGCGACCATGGCAAATCCCGTAGGCGCCCTCCCCTTAAGGCTGTACAAGGAGCTTGTCCCCCAGAACTGGCCTTTGAGGCAGGTCCTTGTGGACATAGGAGTAGCCAATGGAGCCTGATCAGCAATCTGAAACAGTTGCCCAGTCGAGTTGCCAGCTACATCATGGCTCACTCCTTAGGCCGGTGGTTGTTGTATCCAGGATCGGTCTTCCTTTTGAACCAAGCCCTGCTCCCGATCTTGGCCAAGGGTCAGACTCGCCTCTTGCAAGAGTATAATGGGAGACGAGCGAAGCTGGTAGCCCGGGACGGGAATAAGATCGACACCATGTTTGTGGACAGGAGAACTAGGTTCAACATCCCCGGAACAGAACGGGGGAATCGCCTCGTGATCTGCTGCGAGGGGAACGTCAGTTTTTATCAGTGGGGCTGCCTGTTCACCCCCTTGAAGACAGGCTACTCGGTGTTGGGATGGAACCACCCTGGCTTCGCCGGAAGCACCGGGCAACCGTACCCGAAGAACGATGCCAACGCGGTGGACGTGGTGATGAGGTACGCTATGCTCCGCCTGGGCTTCCGGGTGGAGGACATTGTGATGTACGGGTGGTCCTTAGGGGGTTATTCGGCCACCTGCGCTGCCATGTCCTACCCAACGCTGGGCGCGTTGGTTCTGGATGCCACTTTTGATGACCTGCTCCCCTTGGCTCTCAACGTCATGCCCAAGAGTTGGAATAAGCTGGTGGTGCGGACGGTGAAGGAACACTTCAACCTCAACGTAGGGGAACTGCTGTGCAAGTACTGTGGCCCCGTCTTGCTCATTCGCAGGACCAAGGATGAGGTCATCAGCACATGCCCAGTGGGCCTGGAGGACCAGATAGCCAACCTCCGATGCAACAGGGCCAACGAGCTCTTGATCCAGTTGCTGCAGCACCGTTACCCGTGTGTCATGTCCCAGGAAGGACTGGAAGCCGTCCATGACTGGCTCAGAGCCTTCAACGCCAAGCAGGAAGCAGCCCTTTACCAACACTACCAAGTGAACGACGATTGGTGCACGAAGGAGCTTCAGAGCTACAAATCCATCCTGGGGCTGAAGGACCACTTCCCTTGGCAGGTCGGGAAGTACAGCCAGCGCCGGGAAAAGCAACAGTTGGCCGTGTTCTTAGCCAGGAAGCATCTGAAGAACGTGGAGGCCACCCACTGGTCTCTTCTGAAGCCCGATGACTTCCAGATGCCGTGGCGATTGTAGCAGGAAGAGGGGGGAGATGGACACGGAAGGGAGAAAAGAGGAAGAGACAGACAGACAGACAAAGAGAAGGTCTTGGAGAATCTGTGTGTCTCTGTTGTCTTTGGGTGATGTGCCCCTTTTCCCAAGTAAGAGTCCTTCAGTGCTGCGATGCCTCCATTATCTATGGCAGGACAAAAGCTATGGGCCACCATATCTTACGGGGCAGCAGGTCCACTGCAGAGAATTAGCATGGGGGCCCAATAACCCAGATTACACAAGGGCAGGGTAGGTAGATAATCCCAACAGTCACTCCCAAGAAGGATCCTGAAGTTGCCAAAGGCACATACAGGTACTTCTCAACTTACGGCGGTCATAAAACGGGGCAAAACTCACTTAACAGCTGTCACTTTTAGCCATGGAAATGTTGGGCTCAATTGTGGTCATAAGTCATAGACTAGCTGTATCTATTTACATTTTATTGAAAACATTTATGTAGCCTGTATGTACATGAAAAGGACAGCGTGGTGGCTCAGTGGTTTAAGACACTGGGCTCCTCAGCTGGAAAGCCAGCAACTCAGGTTCGAGACCCGATCACCACGAGATGGGGGTGAGCTCCCGTCCTTCCCTCGGCTCCCGCCAACCTAGTCGCCAACCTAGTTGAAAAGCATACAAATGCGAGTAGATAAATAGGTACCACTTCCGTGAGAAGGTAACAATGCACCATAATGTCATGCTGGTCACATGACTATGGGAATGTCTTTGGAGAGCGCTGGCTGAATGGCTTTGAAACAGAAGTGAGCAGCGCCCCCTATAGTCAGCAATGACTAATGCTGTAATGGTGACAAGTGTCACAACCAAACAAGCTGGCTTCCCACATCCGTATATATAAGCATATATATGTGTGTGTGTGTGTGTGTGTGTGTGTGTGTGTGTGTGTGTGTGTTTTCTGAGGTTTTCGCGGGTGTTTGTATGTAGGTCTTTGGTTATTCGGGTCTTCTCCCGCATAGAATTGGAAGTATCTTGGCGACGTTTCGACGAAGTCTCATTCGTTATCTTCAGGCTGGTGTTCTCGGCTTCGTGTTAGGGATGAATGACACCAGACCCACACTCACAAGAGCCACACAGGATGTCACCACCACACATCCATGCAGAAAGCAGACTCAAACCCACACTGATAATGAGGCATGACCAAGGACCAGAAGCCAGACCGCAGCTGCATCATTAGCCACTTTTAACCCCTCCAATCCATATATGAATCAGACCAACACCCTCCATGAAAAGCTCTCATGACCACAAACACGAAGCCAAACAACAACGCAGCTCACCAGCTCAAATCCCCCTGCAACTCAGACTAAGCCGAGCACAACCAAGCCCCCACCCAAACAGAACACACCCCCATCCAATCAGAGCACAACCAACCCCCCATCCAATCAGAGCACAGCCAAGCCCCTAACCAATCAGAACACACCTCCACCCAATCAGAACACAGCCAAGCTCCCACTCAATCAGCTCCCACCCCCACTAGCAGTTAAAAGGAAGGGTCAGCTGCAATCTCACATTGCTCCTGGAAGCACGACGCCGAGAACACCAGCCTGAAGATGACGAATGAGACTTTGTCGAAACGTCGCCAAGATACTTCCAATTCTACGCGGGAGAAGACCCGAATAACCAAAGACCTACATACAAACACCCATGAAAACCTCAGAAAACACACGCGCACACACACACACACACACACACACACACACACATATACTTTCCACTCTCTCCATATATATACTCTCTGTGTGTGTGTATTCCATGGGGAAAAACAATTAATGCTAGCCAGACTTCGCATCGTACATGAATGGATCTGGTAGAGCAAAAGCAATCCATCTAATCTTATTGTAAGTCATGCTGAGTTCTCCCAGCGTCCCAATATATCGAAGCTTAATAAGACGTGTGTTTAAAGAAGAGTCTGCAGGGAGTGTTAAAACATTCAAGATGACGATCACAATTGTGCAATTAAGGCCCTGCATGGCTGGCTGGGGAATTCTGGGAGTTGAAGTCCACAAGTCTTAAAGCTGCCAAGGTTGGACATCCCTGGTGTAAAAACAGTACTCTAGTCATCTGCCTTTTTGGAGGTTACGGAGGGCAGTAAACAACCCTTTCCTCAGCCAAACACGAGCTGTTGCACACCGTTGCACACCTAGGGAACTAGCAAATTCTCAGAGGAGACACATCACAGGGCCAAACGTAACTCTCCCTCAGGATAATTGTATTTAATTCCTAGAGCAAGGTTCTTCAACCTTGGCAACTTTAAGACTTCTGGACATCAACTCCCAGAATTCCCTAACCAGCTGTGCTTCTTTTGGTAGTGCCCCCCCCCATCCCTATAGAATATTATTTAATAAGCAAAATAAATAAAATACATTGTTCTGAAGAAGGTACAGTTTTAGTCCGCACACTGTGTTACTTTTCCAGAAGATGGAGCCGATCAAGCTGTTTTTTCTTTTAAAAAATATTGTGCGGGAAATAATATCCTTCTGGTCAGTTCCAAGCTGGGAGAAAGACACTGTAAATAAACATGGAGGCTGGTGGGTGTTAAGGATATTGTTGTGTTAACCAACCAGCAGAATGTAGAACACAGGAAAACAGTGCTGAGAGCAATGAGTAAGTTACAAACTGGTTTATCAAACTTTTATTTTACAGTGAAAAAACAATCTCATAGTCTTCAATCAATGCAAGCCTTTGCCAGTTAAATCAGTCCAGTGATACAAAAATCTTCTTACCATACAAACAAGTAGTTGGTTAGAATAGCAAGTTCACTCTGGTAAACAAACCACGATGGTAGCAGATCCATCCACGATGATAGCACAATGGTGGCAACTCCACACACAATGGTAGCATATCATCAATGGCTACATTTCAGTTCCCTTCTTAAATACGTTCACAGCTAGTGATGAACTAATTAGGATTTAATGACGCAGCATCACAATGACTCAGCATTACAATGATTCAGCATTAAAACTTAAAAGTCATATAATACATATTCATGTTAAAGTCATAGAACACATATATTGTCCATATATTGCCTGTTAGGCTTACATCCTAACAATGGGAAAGATGATTTTAATAATGAAGCAGAAGCACATCGGTGGTTCTGGGCAGCTGACCACATGGAGTGGAGAGTGAGGGCAGGGGTGGGCTGCTGGGGGTTCGCAGAGGGTTCAGGAGAACCTCTAACTAAGATTCTGTGCAGTTCGGAGAACCCCCAAACCTCACTCCTGGCTGGCCCCGCCCACCCTCCCCTCCCAGGAGTTCCCACGCGGCCTACTGGAAATTCAGGAAGGCCAGAAATGGGCCTGCTTTTGGACTCCAGAGGGCCCCTGGAGCCTGGGGAGGCCGTTTTCGCCCTCCCGGAGACTCAAGAAAAGCCTCTAGAGCCCGGGGAGGGCAAAAATGCACCCCCCCGCCATGGTGCAGGAGGCTGGCTAGGCCACACCCACCCAGCAACTGGGCAGAGAAGCCCCTGCTAAAATTTTTGAAGTCCACTCCTGAGTGAAATATCTTCTCTTGGGATTTGCACTTGAGCTTCCTCTTCCTGTGCAAGAACATGTATTCTATTGGCTGTTGTCAGACTCCCTTGGGGCCATGTAGGGGCTACGTAGGGGTTACAGCTGGCTCTATAGGCAAAGTACAAATCCTAGGTGTTTGTCTGAACGAAGTTTGGTTGACGTTTCTGAGGGTGATGCAATGAAGGTGCTTGTTGGGTAATTCCTATTGTGGCGGAGGGCTAATCCCAGTTTTGTTCAGATTTTGCTGCAGGGAATTTCAGAGTATCCTTGTCTTGAATGGATTTCTGCCTGACGTATTTGCTTTGCCTATGAATAGAGCTATCTAAATACTTGTCTTCCTTTTTTCAATCAGCTCTTTATGCGCTGACATCTGCTGAGGACTATTAAGAAAAGGCGGAGGCTGCTTTCTCTCTCTAAAAAAACATGTTTCTCCATTTCTCACCCAGGGAAATATAATATTCTGCCTTTTTAAATATTTCATTCTTCTAAGAGAGGGGTGGGTGCTAACTTCCTACAGTTGAAAACTGTCCAATCATTGTATTTGAGCTGAGCGGCCATATAATTTTTAAAAATGAATAACTTCACAAATTTCCCCTTCACAAATGTCGCTTAAATGCAGCCAGGGCTACTCCTAGCTACCACAATCTCTCACTAAATACTGGTTGATTTGGTTAAAACCTTAACGTCCCAGGTCACTGTGAAATATTTGGAACTCTGGAAGCTTTAATGTTGCATTTACAATAGAGATATTCCTTTTTATACTTCCAGGAACGGCGGAGGACATTTCTGGAGTAGTAATTGAGGTATATCTATATTTGTGAAAGCCAAATAACTTGCATTAATATAGACATTTGCATACAAAAGTTACAAGCAGCACACGATCTGTTACGTTGCTAAATCTCCCACCACCAGAGCTTTGTCTGCTAATGAGAAATTCCGGAATGTATTTATTTATTTATTTATTCATTCATTCATTCATTCCCATTAAAACTCTTAAAACTTCAGTGCGCTCCGGAATCTATGACACGGAATGTGATTCTTGGTGCTGTGTGTTCCTACCGCCACTAGAGGGCGATAGCCCAAAGGTACTTTTCAAAAGGCAACTGGACTTCGTTTTTCCTTTGAAAAAGACTGAGTGCGTGTGTGCGTATGTGTGAATCTCTCATTGGGTCAAAGAGGAGCAGTCTAATCCAGGTCTCACACTACTTCCGATTCCCAAGCGCAGATTCTCAGTCATCCATCATGGTTGTCCCAAAAGGTGCTTTTTCCAAAGGCAACTGGACTTGGTTGCCTTTGGAAAAAGCACCTTTGGGATGGATGGATTGAATTTATATAGCTGCTCACTTCCTCTTAGAGGCCCTGGGGCGGCTTACAAAGATTACACATTTAACAGAATTGGAAAGGACTTTGTAGGTTATTTAGTCCAAGGGTCCCCCAACCTTTTGGACCTCAGGGACCACTAAATTCATAATTTTAAATCCCGTGGACCACTAATATGATCTGCCTAATGACCAGCTGGGTGGGCGTGGCTAGGTGGTGATGTGACTGGGTGGGCGTGGCCAACTCAATGTCACTCATGTCAAGGGGCGCCTTGCCAGCCTCTACTCGCTACTCCTCACCTGCCCGCCTGGGCTCCTTAGGGCCCCAACAGGAAGCAGTTGTTGGAGCTAAGCAGCCACCATGAGAAAGAGTTGGCAAAACAGCTCAGTTCAAATTGGATCTGACCGAGAAGGAGGCTCAGCAGAAGCACCTCACTTTCTGCAGCTCTTTCTGGATCGGGGTGCCCTGCGTACGGTCACTCATGCCCTTGTCATCTCCCGGCTGGACTACTGTAATGCTCTCTACATGGGGCTCCCCTTGAAGAGCACTCAGAGGTTCTAACTGGTCCAGAATGCGGCCGCGCGGGTGGTTATGGGCGCAACTCGTGACCCCCCTCCTGCGCGAGCTGCACTGACTCCCAGTGGTCTTCCGGGTGCGATTCAAGGTGTTGGTTACCACCTTTAAAGCGCTCCATGGCATTGGACCTGGGTACCTTCGAGACCGTCTTTTGCCACCAGTAGCCTCCCACCGGCCAGTCCGCTCCCACAGAGAGGGTCTCCTCAGGGTGCCATCGGCCAAATTATGTTGGCTGGTGACACCCAGGGGAAGGGCCTTCTCTGTGGGAGCCCCTGCCCTTTGGAATGAACTGCCCCCGGAAATCCGTAAGATCTCCGACCTCCATATATTTCGCTGTGCCCTCAAAACCTTGTTCTGCCAGGCTGGGCTATCAATGTAATAATTTTAAATTTGGGGTTTTATATTTGAGCCTAAATTTTTTAATTATTTTAATTATTTTTAAATTCAGGTTTGTCTTTGTGTTTTTAATAGGCTGTACACTACCCTGAGTCCTTTGGGAGAAGGGCGGTATAGAAATATAATAATAATAATAATAATAATAATAATAATAATAATAATAATAATAATAATAATAATAAATTATTATTATTATTATTATTATTATTATTATTATTATTATTATTATTATTATTATTATTATTATTATTATTATTATTATTATGGACTAGGAGCATAGGTTTTCCAAGCAGAGGGAAGACCTGCAGGAGTGCAAGGCCAGGTACCGGCGCCTGGAGGCTCAGCTGGCTGAGATGGTCAGCCAGTTCCAGGCCATGAGGCAGTCCCACTGGAACAAGGCTCTCCGGCTCTTCACCACCAGAGGCACTTCCCTCCAGCCTTCGCCAAAAGCCCCACACCAGGAGGCTGAAGCAGACCCCGAGTCGGAATTTCTGCCTCCCTCCGACCCACACAAAAAGACCCCGAAAGGGGAGACTCTCTGCAGGAACACAAACATTCATTGCATATATCCAGCCCAGGGGCTGTAGTTTGAGGACCCCTGATTTAGTGCAATATAAAAAATGCAAATAATTTTTCTGCGGACCACCAAAATTTTCTCATGGACCACCAGTTGCTCACCGCTGATCTAGTCCAACCCCACCCCACCCCAGCCCAGCCCAAGCAGGAGACCCTCTACCATTTCTGACAAATCCAATCTCTTCTTGAAAGTCTCAAGTACATTTCCTCCAGGGTGGGAGGAGACCAGCAGGTTCTGACCAGTTCTGGAGAACCGGTAGCGGAAATTTTGAGTAGTTTGGAGAACCGGTAGTAAAAATTCTGACTGGCTCCGCCCCCATCTATTCTCTGCCTCACAAATACCAGCTGATCGGGAGGAAATGGGGATTTTGCAGTAAACCTTCCCCTGGATTGGGGAGGGAATGGAGATTTTACAGTATCCTTCCCCTGCCACGCCCACCATGCCAAGCCCCGCCCACCAAGCCCCGCCCACAGAACTGGTAGTAAAAAATTTTGAAACCCATCACTGGGAGAGACCTGCATGGGGGACACGCAGAAGATAAACCGCTTGCGATAAAAGCTTCGCCTTTTCTTGCTGGTGCTTTGAGAGAAGCCCTCTTCCTCCCGAAAAGGGCAGGAATAAAATGGCGAAGCCCCCATCGACCAGCGAAGTCCATCTTAGCTGAAGGAATAGAACCAAATAAAAGAATAACTTTATTGCCACTGTGAAATGTACACTAATCGGCATACATGAAAATGAAAGTTCATTGCCTACAGCTCTCAAAGGGTCTCCACCTCCGAAACACACTACATAACCATGACAATAAATAAATAAATACAAAATTATGTATATATCCACCCACATATATTATATGACACAGGGAAATAAAAGTCAGGTTTGGATGTATATCCACATACATGGCGAGAAAAAAGGACAGAAGATTTCAAAATAAAATCTAAAACGGAGTCCTCGACTTCCAACAGTCCATTTAGTGACCGTTCAAAATGACAATGGCATCGAAAAAGGGACGTAAGACAGTTTTTCATACTTGTGACCGTCACAACATCCCCACGGTCAGGTGATCAAAATTCAGATACTACAGGAGAATAGCAGCTAAACTGTGAACCAGTTTAAATAAATACAGAAATAGATATTTATGAACCAGCTAAAAATTAGATTCAACAAAATATGAGAATAAATTTGAAGTAAATAAAATAAAGTATTGTGGAAGTAACAAACTATAGGAGGAGATGTTGATTGTTTATGAAATGACTTTAAGAGAGGAGGAAAATACTTTTTGTCAAGATTATGGATTTTAGATGTCATTTAAGAGAAGTAAAATATAGATTTGAGGTAATGGGTTTTAGGATTGAGGAATATATACGATATATTGATTGTTAAAATGATAAAGATTTAGAATGGCGTTTATTGTTTAAAATTTTGGGTGTAATGGTAGAATGATAAATGTTTAGAATAAGATTTTTTTTCTTTTTTTTAAAGTTGTAACTGGATAAAATTTGGAACAAAATTGATTTGAGGGAATGTGAATAATTGTACTCATTTTATGCTGGACCAAACCCTTGCTCTAAAAAGATGTATTTTATGTTTTATGTTTGAAAAAAATAAATAAAAAAAAATTGGAGAAAAAAAAAGAAATTCAGACGCTTGACAACTGACTCGTATTTATGACGGTCGCAGTGTGGGGGGGGCTGTCCCGTGATCCCCTTTTGCGACCCTTCTGACAAGTCAAGGGGGAAGCCAGATTCACTTAACAACCGGTGTTACCAACTGAACAACTTGCAGGGATTCATTTAACAGCGGCGGGGGGGGGGCGGGGGGACAAGGAAAGTCGTAAAAACGGGGCAAGCTCGCTTCACAAAGGTTTCACTGAGCAGCATAAATTTCGGGCTCCGTCGTAACCCGAGGACTACCTGCCTCGCCTTCCTTCCTGCCCCCCCTTCCCCCACCCCGCTTCCCACTTCTCAGGAGTCCATCGGGAACCCGAAGTTTGAAACGTCCCTCTTGTCTTCCCCCCCCCGCTTTCCTTTACCTCTTGGGGGGCGGGGCGGGGCGTGGGCCGACGCTTCCTGATGACGTCCGCCAGGCCGGAAAAGGGAGCGTCGGTGGCGTGTGACGTCGCGCCGTCTAGCGAGAAGCTGCCTCGGTGGTTGTTTTCCCCTCCGCCGTAGCCGCGCAACGGTTCCCGGGCCTGGGCGAGATGGAGAGCGCCAGCCAGGGTAGGGGACGCCGGGAGGAACCAGGAAGGGCCGCTCCGGTGCTGGGGGGGGGGCTTGTCTGGGGGCTGCGCGGCTTCAGCCTTTCTCGGGGGGGGGCATTGGGGGGGCGCCCCTGCAAGCAGAAATCTAGCAGGTTGGGCGGGGCTTGGAGGGGAGGGGAGGGGGAGGGGAGGGGGGGTCAGACACCCCTCCCCCCCAAGGGAAGAACGGTGGGAATTGGGGGTCAGGGGGCTCCTGGGGAGGGGATGAGACCCTGCAGGGAAAGTCTCTGTGTCTGGGATGGGGAGGGGAGGGGTCTTTATTATGTTCTTTTTATTCTTTCACTTTATTTTTCATTATATTTTATTGTACTTTTCTTTTACTGGTTTATTCTTTTTATTCTTTTACTTTTATTATTTCATTCTTTTGCTTTTATTATTTTTATTTTACTTTTCTTGATTTGTTCTTTTTTATTCTTTTATTCTTTTGCTTTATTATTTTTTATTTTACTTTTACTGATTTATTCTTTTACTTTGATTATTTCATTTACTTTATTATTTTTATTTTACTTTTATTGATTTATTCTTTATTTTACTTTGATTATTTTATTCTTTTGCTTTATTATTATTTTTTATTTTACTTTTCTTTTACTGATTTATTTTATTCTTTTACTTTGATTATTTCATTGACTTTATTATTTTTATTTTACTTTTCTTGATTTATTCTTTATTTTACTTTGATTATTTTATTCTTTTGCTTTATTTTTTATTTTACTTTTCTTTTATTGATTTATTCTTTTTACTATTAAATTATTTTACTTTATTATTTTTATTTTACTTTTATTGATTTATTTTATTCTTTTACTTTTATTATTTCATTATTTTATTTCATTATTTTTTATTTTACTTTTATTGATTTATTTTATTCTTTATTCTTTTACTTTTTTATTTTATTGTTTCATTTCATTATTATTTTAAAGTTTTATTTTCTTTTAACGCAAACGTTTCATCTTTCATTAAACAGTGTGTCGTCTGGGTACAAATTTTTTTGTGTCATAACAGTTAAAACTTACCACCATATTCATTATAGCTATTTTTATATTAATACGAATACTTACTATTATTTTTGTTATTTACTTTTTATTATTTACTTATTATTTTATTTTATATTTTATTTTACTTGTATTGATTTATTTTTTAATTGTCTTTTTTTAAAATTTGATTTATATGCCGCCCTTCTCCAAAGACTCAGGGCGGCTTACAATGCGTTAAGCAATCTTTATTCTTTTACTTTTATTGATTGATTGATTGATTGATTTTTATTTTTTAACTTTTATTAAATTTATTTTATTCTTTTACTTTTATTTTATTCTTTTTCTTTCTGTAGCCTTTGGGGACAGTCCTTCCCGCAGTCCCTTTCCCCCTCGGAGGGGGGGGGGGATTGTGGGAAGTGAATCCCAGAACCGGACCCCCAGCTGTTGCAAGGAGGAGTGGAATAGGGGGTCCCCAGGGTTTGTTTGACCCCCACCTACCCCCCTTCAAAACCCAGGTCCGAGGCACTGGAGAAGCTTCGGGATGAAGCCTATAGACCTGAAGGAGGCCTTTGGATTAAGAGCAGCTGGTTGGGCTGGTTTGGCCAGGCCGACTGTCCTTAGAAGTGGGAGGGAGGGAAGGGTACAAGGGCAGTCTGAACTCAGGGTTTACTAAGGGTTAGGAAGGCCTGCCTGGAAGGAGGGGGAAGCTGGGTCTGGTTAGGGGCTGTGGGAGATTGCAATCTTGGGAGAGGGGTCAGCTTTTGCAGATTGGAGGGTATGTTTCTCCCTCCTCCCCCCCCTCCCAATTATTTGCCAGATTAAGTTTGATGATTTAGGGTTGCCTTTGTTCAAAGTTTTTTCAAGTTGAAGATGGGGGGACTTCAACTCCCAGAATTGCCCAAAACCAGCCATTCAGCCTGGAGAATTCTGGGAATTGAAGTCCGCACATCTTAAAAAGTTTTGAGAAATACTGTTTTAAGGCACAACCTAATTGTGTCTGGACCACTCCATCTTCTTCACATCCAGTGTACAACAGATTAAATTACCCCAAACTGGGTAAAAGTGTTTATTTTGTCGATCCCATTACCCAACCCCAATAGGAATATTTACGCTGCTTTAAATCAATGCTTCCTAACATTTTTTTTAAAAAAAACTGATGCTACATCCTCTTTCAGTTTGTCAGTGGATTCTGCAAGTGATTCATATGACACCTGATTCAGACCTTGGTCCTTTTGACCAATCCCATCTGGCTTTGGCCAAATTTCAAAGGAACCTTGGGGTACATCTTGCAACCCAGTTCAACTGTGCAGTCTTTCCCCATATAGACCAAGGGGGGGGGAAGGTATCCTGGTGGTCCCTGAATTTCTCCCTTACTTTGTTTCTTTAAAAGTTATTTTTAATCAAAAAGAATAAGAACAAGGAAGGCAGCCTGCTAAAATTCAAGCTCTCCTCTTATTGAAAAAAGAAAAAAAGTGGGTAATCTAGAGCTGTGGTTTTTTTTTTTCAACCGTAAGGCACTTTAAAATGGACTTCAAATCCCAGAATCACCCAGCCAGCAGGCTTCACATAAGCAAATTGGTGGGGGGAACCAGATTCCTTAAAGGCTGCATGATTTGCTTAACAGCTGCAGTGATTCATGTAACAACAAAGCAAAAACGGTTGTAAAATGAGGCGTTTCCTTAAGAATTGCCTTGCTTAGCAGCACAAATTTTGGGCTCATTTTTGGTCATACGCTGAGGACTACCTGTGACCCCCTTGAAGTATCCTAGGGAACTGCTGAGTTAAATGTGAAATTGCCAAACAATAGGCCTCTCTGTTCCACACAACTTTTGAGTTGTTTTCTAAAGCCTTCTAAAGTTGGCTCTTTTCTCCTGTTACAGTTGCAGCTGTGTTTTTAGAGGGAGTGGGTGTCCCTGTGTTCTTGTGTATCTTGAATGCGCAGCTGTTCCCTGCCCACCTCTCTACAAAGGGTCTGCGTACTGTATTAAGGAGATAGTAACTGTCTCGGACCCCAAAAGTTTTGAAAAAATCTTTTTATTTGCCCTGATACCAGTTAAGACCATTGTTTCTTAACCTTGGCACCTTTTAAGGTGTGTGGACTTCAACTCCCAGAATCCCCAGCCAGCCATGACCCCCCCCCCCCCAGGGCAATGCAACCGTCATAAATACGAACCAGTTGCTAGGCATCCAGATTTTGATCAATGACCCTGGGGATGCTGCAACAGTCACAAGTGTGGAAAATGGGCATAAGTCACATTTTTCAGCGCCGGTCACTGAAGGAACGGTTGTAAGTCGAGGACCACCTGTACCCTGTTGTACCTTCTTTCACGCCCACGTGTAAGCATGAATTATGATTCATGGAAAGGCAAACACCTGTCAGGCAGATACAGCTTGGTGCCACTTACTATGTCTCCAAAAGGAGGGAAAAAAAATTGTAAAGTGGGCGGCCAATACATTGTACAAATGCATAAATATATATTTGTGCCTCGGGGTTGAACTGTGAGGTCCCTGTGAGTTGGTTGCTTCCTCGCAAACCAGTTTCATTGCTCAATTAGGTACCCAACTCCTGCAGCAAACAAGACTCCAATTAAGGACTGCAGTACTAGCTCAAGATAAGCAATCAAAGAATAAACAGCCTAATCAAGGAACCACTGAGAACATTCCCACCGAAACTGGCAGGAACGAAAGCAAAACCCCACTCCCTTCTAGCACTGATGATGTTACTCAGTTTGGTAACGAAACGTCTACCAGAAAACAAGCTCAGAGAGACCAAGGACCCCACTTACTACGTCTTCCTGACTGGCACGCAACCTGGCAATGTGTGTTTGTCTGTTAAAAAATGCCCGTGGGTCCAGGCTGTGCAGTAGCCCGCAGAATAAATCGCGCTCACAGTCTCCGCTAAATGCCTCATCCCCCCTGTTGAATAACAAGAGGTGGAAGGGACCTTGGAGGTCTTCTAGTCCAACCCTCCGTCTCAAGCAGGAGATCCTATAGTACCATTTCAGACAAATGGTTGTCCAGTCTCTTCTTGAAAATCTCCGGGATGGAGCCATTGCAACTTCTGGAGGCAAATCATTCCGTTGATTAACTGTTGTCACTGTTAGGAAATTTTTCCTTAGTTTTAGGTTGCTTCTCTCCTTGATGAGTTTCCATCCGTGGCTTCTTCTCCTTTGCTTCTGGTGCTTCCATCCATTGCTTCCCATGCTTTGGAAAATAGATTTTTTTAAAAATTTGATTTATATGCCGCCCTTCTCCGAAGACTCAGGGCGGCTTACGATGCACCAAGCAATAGCCTTCATACGTTTGTATATTTATACAAAGTCAGCTTATTGCCCCCACAAACTGGGTCCTCAATTTACCTACCTTAGAAAGGATGGGAGGCTGAGTCAACCTGGAGTCTGGTGAGATTCGAACTTGCAATAATTGCAGACAGCTGAATGTTAATAACAGGCTGTTTAGCCTGTTGAGTTATTTGAGGCTCTTTCAAGAGCCTGAAATAGCTTTCTTTCTTTCTTTCTTTCTTTCTTTCTTTCTTTCTTTCTTTCTTTCTTTCTTTCTTTCTTTCTTTTTCTTTCTTCCTTCCTTCCTTCCTTCCTTCCTTTCTTTCTTTCTTTCTTTCTCCCTCCCTCATTCATTCATTCATTCTTCTTTCTTTCTTTCTTTCTTTCTTTCTTTCTCCCTCCCTCATTCATTCATTCTTTCTTTCTTTCTTTCTTTCTTTCTTTCTTTCTTTCTTTCTTTCTTTCTTTCTTTCTTTCTTTCTTTTTTTAAAAAATTAGATTTATATGCCGCCCTTCTCCGGAGACTCAGGGCGGCTTACAGTGCGTTAAGCAATAGCCTTCATGCTTTTGTATATTTATACAAAGTCAGCTTATTGCCCCCACAAACTGGGTCCTCAATTGACCTACCTTAGAAAGGATGGAAGGCTGAGTCAACCTTGAGCCTGGCGAGATTTGAACTTACAATAATTGCAGACAGCTGGATGTCAATTAGGGTGCTTAGTCTGCAGAGCTATCCAGGCTCCTCTTTGACCCCCTCTTCTTTGTGAGAGCCCCTCAAATATTGGAAGGCGGCTATCATGTCCCCCCTAGTCCTTCTGTTCATTAAACTAGACACGCCCAGTTCCTGCAATCGTTCTTTATAATGTTTTAGCCTCCAGTCCCCTAATCGTCTTCCTTGCTCTTCTCTGCCCTCTTTCCAGAATCTCCACATCTTTTTATATTGTGACCAAAACTAGATGCAACATTGCAACTATGGCCTTAAAAGCAGATAGCACAGCTTTACTGTTGAAGTGGGTTTATGGTGTGTGTGACTTGTGGGTTTGCGAGTCTCGAAACACAGATGCCCTCCCACTAACCCGCTGGACCAGTCTTTCATTTGTCTCCTCTTCTCCCGCTTTTCTGTATGGCCAGCCTCTGCTTGACTAACTTGCTTGCCTTATTTTTTTTTTTTTCCCTCTGCCTGTCCTTTCCCTCCCTTTGCTTCTCGTCCATGACAGATATCAACCTTAACTCTCCCAACAAAGGTCTCCTGTCCGATTCCATGACCGATGTGCCCGTGGACAACCCCAGCGCCGCTGCCATGGCTGCTCCGTCAAGGACCTTGCCCTACAACGGCCTCACCGAAGCCGAGGAGGAAGAACTCAGGGCTGAGCTGGCCAAGGTAAAAGTCGCCTTCTATCCGCTCTTCGATGCTTGCTCAGTTTCAACAATCTTGTTCGATGCGGTTGAGCCAGTTTGGTCCAGTGGTTAAGGGACTAGGCTAGAAATCAGGAAACAGGGAATTCTAGTCCCGCCTTAGACTTGAAAGCCAGCTAAATGGGCCAATCACCATGATAAGATCTAGTCTTGGTTTAAGCATGAAAGCCGGCTGGGTGACTTTGGACCAATCACCAGGAGCTTCTGAGTTCTAGTCCTGGATTAGGCATGAAAGCTGGGGGGGGGGGTGATTTTGGGCCATTCACCAGGAGACGTGAGTTCTAGTCCTGGATTAGGCACGAAAGCTGGTGGGCGACTTTGGGCGAATCACCAGGAGACTCTGAATTCTAGTCCTACTTTAGACATTAAATCTGGCTGGGTGACTTTGAGCCAATCACCAGGAGATGTGAGTTCTAGTCCTGGATTAGGCACGAAAGCTCGTGGGTGACTTTGGGCCAATCACTAGGAGATGGTGAGTTCTAGTCCTGGATTAGGCATGAAAGCTGGGGGGGGGGTGATTTTGGGCCATTCACCAGGAGACGTGAGTTCTAGTCCTGGATTAGGCACGAAAGCTGGTGGGCGACTTTGGGCGAATCACCAGGAGACTCTGAATTCTAGTCCTACCTTAGACATTAAACCTGGCTGGATGACTTTGAGCCAATCACCAGGAGATGTGAGTTCTAGTCCTGGATTAGGCACGAAAGCTCGTGGGTGACTTTGGGCCAATCACTAGGAGATGGTGAGTTCTAGTCCTGGATTAGGCATGAAAGCCGGTGGGTGACTTTGGGCCAATCACCAGGAGACTCTGACTTCTAGTCCTGCCTTAGACATTAAATCTGGCTGGGTGACTTTGGGCCAATCACCAGGAGATGGTGAGTTCTAGTCCTGGATTAGGACGAAAGCCGGTGGGTGACTTTGGGCGAATCACCAGGAGATGGTGAGTTCTAGTCCTGGATTAGGACGAAAGCCGGTGGGTGACTTTGGGCGAATCACCAGGAGACTCTGAATTCTAGTCCTGCCTTAGACATTAAATCTGGCTGGGTGACTTTGGGCCAATCACCAGGAGATGGTGAGATATAGTCCTGGATTAGGCACGAAAGCCGTTGGGTGACTTTGGGCCACTCACCAGGAGACTGTGAATTCTAGTCCTGCCTTAGACATGAAATCTAGCTCGGTGTTTTTGGGCCAGTCATTCCTTCTCAACCCAACTCACCTCACAGGGTTGTTGTGGGGAAGACCGGAGGAAGAAAGAGTGTTATGTATGTTTGCCAGGCCTTTAGTGAGTTAGTTATTTGTAAAAGCAATAAAGATGAGATAAAAATCTAATCAATGAACTAAACATTTAGGCTTATCTTTTCTACTTTCTCCCGCCCCTAAACAATTATTTTTATTCAAGCACTTGCATGAGCTACTTCATAATTTTTAGAATACTCTCTGGCTTCGTTGATAATGTTCCTGCAGCCATAATTAGATAAGATAGACCAGTATTTCTCAAGTTTGCCAGCATTTGGATGTGTGGACTTCAACTCCCAGAATTCTCCAGGCAGAAGGTAAAGACTGGGACATTGAAGGATCTGGAGCTCTAAGGCTATAGTGCTCAGCTGTCAATCATCTTCCCTGCCTCATCTGTGTCACAACATGATAGGAAACTGCTGTGCTGCCAAACACCAATATGCAGCTACATTTTTATTTGCAAAATTTGCTTAGGTTATCTAAAGATTTCCCAAGAGCAGCATGGTGGCTTAGAGGTGAAGACGCCCGCCTCCCACTCAGAAGGTTGAGAGTTCAATTCTAGGCAGCGACAGACGTTTCTCTGTCAGGGTGTAAAAAGAAAATATTTGCTGTGAATTCCACGTAGGCGTCAGGAAGGGCAGTCAGCCAATAAACGCTCAACTCCACTTAATTGCCCTGACCCCACCCTGAAGCAAAGGATTACAGGGTTGTAAAAATAATTATTTAAAAAAAAAAAGATTTCCCAAGTAGGAAATACGGAGGGGGAATTTACTTTTTATTCAATAGGCGTTTTGTGAATGGCTACATCCTTTATCGTAGGTATATAGGTAAAGTATTTTCCATGGTAGCCTGTTTGTGAATGATCTTAAATGCTCAAAACACACCTTAAAATATTTACTGCAGTGTTTCAACCTTGCTGACTTTTAAGATGGGTGGACTTCAATTTCCAGAATTCCCTGGCTGGCTTGAAGTCCACACATCTTAGAATGGCCAAAGTTGAGAAACACTGACCTAGGATTTCTTCTGTTCTTCTGTTAGTTTTCCTCTTGGGTTTATTTTTTCCCCCCGTCTCTGTAAGTTCCTAGTCCTCATTTTTTTTTTAAAAAAGTGATTGACCCCCAGGTTGTCCACCCATTTTAAAAGGGACAAGGTTAAGAAATCCTGTCTTAACACATTCATTACATTCATGCAACGTTTCTCACTTCCTGAACAGGTGTGCACTGTGCCCCAGGTAACTAATTAACCCAAAGAACTAAATTTGCATTTCAGGTAAACTCTCTTAAAATGACTTTTTAAGTTTTATGCTGATCAAGTCCAGGAAGTCCCAGAAATGCAGCTGGTGAATCGATCTGACTTATTTAAGCATGTTGTGCGATCCCACAGCTGAAATATCTGATGCTTTGGTGTCCTAAATATGCCTATAAAGTTGCCTATTAAGGTGACTTTTTTCTTGAAGAAAATATGGAATATATTCCTTATCATCTTATGCTGAGACAGGAAACATGATTAGATGAGCATATTCTACTGCAATGCTGGCAAATCTTTTTGGCACCGAGTGCCGAAATGGGAGTGCGCGCACACGGGGGAGCACCGGGAAACTTTTGGTTTCTGGTGTGTGCATGCACACCGGTTACCTGGTCTTCTGGCACGGATGCGTGTGTGAAGACCAGCTGACCGGTGCTCATGCGTGCACCGGAAACAGGAAGCTCAGTTTCCCGGTGTGCGCATGTGCGCCTGGGAGCTACTCTTCTAGTTTCTAGCACCCCTCCCCCCCACATGAAGACCAGCTGGCCGGAGCACATGTGCACCCCAGGACCTGGAAGAGCAACGGGCAACGGCTGGCGTGCCCGGAGAGATGACTCTGCTTGCTATTTCCAGTATGTAGGTTCGCCATCATAGTTCTACTTTATTGTACAGTAGAACATTCATTTAGTGACTGTTGTCGAGAGCACCTCTCAGGTTAGGCTTTATTTCGTTCTCTCTGGTAGCTGTGGAAAATGCTGAGTTCAAGGTATGGATCACACAAAGTCAGCGTTGGGCGTTTTCCCCCATCCGCCCCCTTAAATAGCCACACTAAACGCCCCTCCAATCAGCAGCGCTACAGGCCAAGTAGGTTTATTTGGAGTTCCTGGGAGTGTTGCGAGGTCTGAGAACTGTTCTAACTTAAAGGAACATTTTAAAAAAGGTGACTCACAACAATTTTTCACATGACCCTTGCATGATTCCTGTGATCATATGTTCAAAATTCGGGCATGTGACAACTTGCCCTGTCCCGGGGTCATTTAATCACCATTTGTGACTCTCCCAATGAAATTCCGAAAAGCACAGTCCTTGAGGAAGCCAGATTCACTTAACAACTGAATCAGGGGTGAAATGCTACCGGATGAGACCGGATCAGCCAATCTGGTAGTGATGATGGCTGGTAGTTCGGGGAACGGGTAGCAATGGCCAGCTGGAGGGTCCGCCCACCCGCCCCATTCCCTGGTGTCGGGGATGCACCATTCTCCGACTCTGGCCTTGCCGCTGAGCCACTGCCTTCTCACCCTTCGCCATGCGGTGTATCCTACTGCTTACCTTTCTCCCGCGGCTGGCTGTCAGGGAAGGCAAGCACCTGAAAGTTACTGGAGTTGCTCACTCTCCTTGAATGAGCCGTCATCATCGCCGCTCTGGTCCATGCGCCAGCTGCGCAAACACACACCATTTATTTAATTCACTCATCAGCAGCAGGTTGGATGTGCGCTTGCTCAGCCGGCGCATAGACCAGGGCGGAGATGGTGGCGGCTCATTCAAGAAGGAGATTGAGCGACTCTGGTAACTTTTGGGCGCTTACCTTCCCTGACAGCCAGCCGTGAGAGAAAGGTAAGGACACGCTGCTGGGCAATGAGAGAGCGGGCAGCGGCTCCAGGGCAAGGCTGGTATTGGGGAATGGTGCATTCCCCAACCTGGTTGAAGCAGGTGGCAACTCCAGGGCCCCCGACCCAAAGCGAAGAGAGAGTGGGTGGCAGAATAGAAATTTTAAAAGTTTTCTTACTGGGTTCTGTGGGCATGGCTGTGAGTGATGTCGAGTTGGCCACGCCCACTCAGCCACAGGACCACCACCAAGCCACGCCCACAGAACCGGTAGGGAAAAATTTTCGATTTCACCCCTGAACTGAATGATTCACTGAACCGCTGCAATGATTCGCTTAACAACCGAGGCAAAAAAAGGTCACGAAATAGGGCAAAACCCAACGACTGCCTTGCTGAGCAATGGAAATTTGAGGCTCCGTTGTAAGTCGAGGACTACCTGTATGCGTGAGTGTGAAGGTACAGACTTCCCGCCGCCCCTTTTAACTGCTTGATCCATCAGAGTTGGCCCTTTTTAAGTTTCTTCTTCTGACCGTTAAGTGACTGTGGGCTCCTGCCTCTCTTATCTGATCCATTCCTGAGACAGCATGTCTTCCCTTTAGAGTAGAGTAGAACAGAACATGGAAGGGACCTTGTAGGTCATCTAGTCCAACCCCCCGCACCCAAGCAGGAGACCCTACACCATTTCTGACCCATGGCAGTCCAGTCTCTTCTTGAAAGCTCCCAGGGATGAAGCTCCCACAACTCCCAAAGGCAACTCCTGTTCCACGGGTTGATTGTTCCCACTGTCAGAAAATTTCTCCTTATTTCTAGGTTGCATCTCTCCTTGATCAGTTTCCATCCATTCTTCCTTCAGGTGCCTTGGAAAACAGCTTGACCCCTTCCTCTCTGGGGCAGCCCCTCAAATATTGGAAGATGCTCTCCTGCCTCCCCTGGTCCTTCTCTTCACTAGACTGGACATACCCATTTCATTTGTCTTCTACTCGTTCTTGCCTAATTGGGACTTTTTTTCGTAGGTGGAAGAGGAGATTGGCACCTTGCGCCAGGTGCTGGCGGCCAAGGAGAGACACTGCGGGGAGCTGAAAAGGAAGCTGGGCTTGACCCCCTTGGATGACCTGAAGCAAAACCTCTCCAAGAGTTGGCACGATGTCCAGGTTTCTAATGCGTAAGTGTTCCCTTCTTTGTGATCTTGTATGTCGCCGCACACAATTAGGAGATAAAACATCGAAGGTGTATCACCTTGCCGCTCCTCAAAAAAAAGGAGAAGGAACAGATAGTCCCCGACTTAACGACCTTAGCAAGCATCTGGTTACAACAGGCCTACCTTGAGGCCAGAGGTGGTCTTCGAGTTACGACCACAACGATGCCCAAAATTTGTGGCCGAGCGAAACCATTTCTTAAGCGAGTTTCGACCCCTTTTTAAACAACCTTTCCCGCCACGGTTGTTAAGCAGATCGCCGCATTTGTGAAACTGTTCACGTGGTTGATAAGCGAATCCGGCTTCCCCGTGGATTTTTGCTTGTCAGAAGGTCGCAAGAGGGGATCGCGTGGCCCCGGGACACGGTGACCGTCATAAATATGAAACAGTGGCCAAGCGTCCGAATTCTGATCGTGAGACCGTGGGGATGCTGCAACGGTCATAAGTCTGTTGCAGGGACTGAAAAAAGTCCCTGCAACGAAAATGACCCAAAAAAGGAGTCATAAGTCACTTTTTTCAATGCCATTGTAACTTTGGATGGTCACTAAACAGACTGTTGTAAGTCAAGGACTACATATATTTAACAACTCAGATTTGAAGTTATAGCAATTGGAGACACACACACACACACACACACACACACAGACTGGCATTTACGTGACCAAACTTGAGACACTCAGCAACTAGGCCACATTTGTGCCTGTTAGTAGCATCCCACAGTCGCATGATCTCATTTTATGACTGTTTCACCGAACAAGGACATTTATTTCCCATTTCAGGGAAATGAACTGTTGGTTCCTGTAACAACCTCAGCATTGACTTAACTACCACCCCCCAAAAAAGGTTTTAATATTGAGTCGGTCACGTGATCGGTCTCATTGTATGACCATGATGGGCAGGCTGTGTTAACGGTCGTAAGTTGAGGACTGTCTGTACTTTCCTCCCATTTGCCTCGTGGTATCTGTGAAGCCCTTTGCATCTGTGGGCCTCGGGCAATTGACTTACATTCTGATGTGCCCCTGGGTAGGGCTTCCATTGCTTATCGGAGGGGCGTACAGGGTCTTGCCCAGCGTGGCTCCCTACAGGAGCCTTAAAACCACTTGGCATCCTGGGAATTGTAGTCCTAGTGTGTCCAGAGGGCTCCCTACTGTGGAAGGCCTGTAGTATCTGGGAGAGGATTGTTTTAATCACAGGCATTGGTGCTAATGGTGACAAAGTAGAAAGCCCTGTGATTTTGAGCATCTATTTATTCATTTATTTATTAAATTTCACTTCTATATTCATTAAATTTCATTTATTTATTGAATTTTATTTATTAAATTTCATTTTGAGTTTCATTTATTGGATTTCATTTATTAATTGAATTTCATATCTTTAAATTTCATTTATTTAATTTCATTCATTAAATTTCTTCTGTTAGATTTCATTTATTTATTAAATTTCATACATTTGTTTAATTTTATTTATTAAATTGCATTTCTTTATTGCATTTCTTTTTATTTATTAAATTTCCTTTATTGGGTTATTAAATTTCATTTCCATAATTTCATTTATTCAATAATTTCCTTGATTGAGTTATTAAATTTTAATGTATTTGTTCATTAAATTCGCATGCTGCCCATCTCTTCCTCCCAAAGGACTGTGGGCAGCTCACAGTGCCATAAATAACAGAATAAAACCATGAGAGGAGTAAAAAAAACCAGACATTGAAAGGGAAAACGTTAAAAGGAATATGAAAAGAGTTGAAAACGGGGTAGAGGTGAGATCTTCCACGTATCTATCGGTATTAGCCACGTCCAAAACATTATGCCTCTCCTTGGAGCGTGCTCACCAGCGGTGGGTTTCCAATATTCTTACCACCGGTTTGCCGCGCATTTGCGCGCCTTCCTCACATGCGACCAGCTTCGAAAACGTGCCTAAATAGGACGGCACAGAGCCGCGATCTCCGCTACCAGTTCGTTCAAACCAGTACAATCGCCCAAGGAACAGGCAAAAAGTACCAATTTTTTGTGGTACTTTTCATTCGATCGATAATAAATTGCGGTTTGACTCTGCACAGATGACAACATGACGTGTGTATGTTTGGGCGCTTGAGATAACCTCGAGGGCACTGAACCTTGCAAGTGATTCAGTGTTGGGTTTTCTCTCAGGAAACATAATCCAGATCTAACTTCCCTTCCAGCCCTTTTTCTCCTTTTCCCGACAATCAGGGAAAATTAATCAGTGGAACAGAGCCCAGAGGTTGTGGGTTTTTCCGAAAAGTGCTTTTCCAGAAGACAACTGGACTTTCTTGTGTGTGTGTGTGTTTTTTTTTTACTTCCCTTGAAGACATTTCACTACTCACCCGAGAAGCTTCTTCAGCTCTGACTGAACTGAAGAAGCTTCTCAGATGAGAAGCGAAACGTCTTCAAGATTAAAAACCAAGGAAGTCCCGTTGGCCTTGGGAAAAGCACTTTTGGATGACTGAGAATCTCCACAGACATCCATCACTTGGAGGTTTTGAGGAAGAGATTGGGCGGCCATCTGTCCGAATTGGTAATTGGGTGTCCTTCCTAAGCAGGGGGTTGGACTAGAAGACCTCCGAGGTCCCTTCCAACTCTGTTGTTCTGTTGGAGACTTCGTGGATAATACAACCCCCTGGTCTTCTCGACCACAAGATAGACATCATCTAAAGACGGTATTTCTCAACCTGGGCAATTCTAAGAAGTGTGGACTTCAACTCCCAGAATTCCCCAGCCAAACACCTCTCTAGGGTTCATTAAAGGACCCCTTCTTTTTTTCCAGGATTCTGGATGAGCTGAGAAAAGATGATGATGATGATGATTTGGGGGGGGGGGGGGGACCATGCCATGCTGCTTCAAAGCAGTATTTCTCAATCTTAGCCACTTGCTGGCTGGCTAGGGAATTCTGGGAGTTGAAGTCCACATATCTTAGAATGGCCAAAGTTGAGAAACACTGACCTAGGATCTCTTCCACTTCTGTTCTTCTGATAGTTTTCCTCTTTGGTTTATCCCCCCCACATCTCCGCAAGTTCCTAGTCCTCATTTTTTAACAACAAGTTTGATTGACCCCCGGGTTTCCCCCCCACCAGCTATGTGAAAACCTCTGAGAAACTCGGCGAGTGGAATGAGAAAGTCACCCAGTCGGATTTGTGAGTTCCTTCCACCTTGCACGCACCACCTCCTCTTTCTTGGCTCTGTCGCCCTCTCGGCCCTGCACCCCCTTATTTGGGAGGGCAGAGGCTGCTTGTGCGCTTGGAATATGGCCGATTCCCGTCGGGGCCTTTCGCTTCTTAACTTTCGGACTTATTCTTTGCTGGGAAATGCATTTTCTTGGCCTTGTTGGATGCTAAATATCTTGGCAATATTTCCCTCAGGTTTCCTGACGCCAAGAAAGGGAAATTCCTGTCAGCAGATCCCACCGGAAAACAAAAAAAAATCATTATTTTATTTCAGTGAGATTCCCCCCTGTCCTGTTTGGCTCCAGAGCGAAGCCGGGTAGAGATCGTTTCCACAAATGTGGAAACTACAAACCACAATTGAATCCAACATTTCAGTTGCTAAGTGAGACAGTCGTTAAGTGAGTTTTGCCACACGTTACAACCTTTCTCTCATACAGTAGGAACCTCTGGTCGCAACCCTAATTTGTTCCTTAACTTTGGTCGCAAACCGATTTGGTCAAGACCCGAATCTAATTTTGGAAATTTGCGACTTACAAAAAACATGGCACGGAAGGGAAAATAGGCCACGGGGAAAAAAAATATTGTGAATTTTTTGACCGTGGTCAGAAGCATTTGTGGCCAGAGGTTCTACAGTAGTTGCTAATTGGATCACAGCTATGGTTAAGTTAGTAACACAGCTGTTAAGGGAATCGGACTTCCCCATTGGCTTTGATCCTCAGAAGGTTGCAAAAGGGGGTCACATGACCCCCGGACAAGCAACCGTCATAAATACGAGTCAGTTATCGGGCGTCTGAATTTTGATCGTGTGACCATGGGGATGACGCAGCGGCTGGAAGTGTGAAAAACGGTCATAAGTCACTTTTTTTCCTGTGCCGTTGTCACTTTAAAAGGTCACTAAATGAACTGTTGTAAGTCCAGGACGACTTATACCAGGGGTCAGCAACCTGCGGTTCTGAAGCCGCATGTGGCTCTTTCACCCCTCTGCTGCGGCTCCCTAGCCCTCAAACTATACGTCACAACCACCAATGTGTGACACCCACTGACACGTGATTTATTGAGTTTTTCAACCCCCGGTAGGCCAACCATGGATAAATCCAAGAAAAGGACAGTTTCAGAAGAAAAGAGAAGATTTAATTCAACTACATAGGCTAGTTTTGTGGCCGCTCAAGAAATAATCAGGCACGGGAAGAGTTTTGTGGCTGGGTTAATAACCCAGTTTGTTAAGTGAATCAGGCTTGCTCCTTGGATTTGCTCATCGGAAGTTCGCAAAAGGGGATCATGTGACCCCCGGGACACTGCAACCGTCGTAAATAGAGAGCCTGGATAGCTCAGCAGACTAAAAGCATTGTGATTAGCACCAGCTGTCTGCAATTACTATAAGTTCGAATCTCACCAGGCTCAAGGTCGACTCAGCCTTCCATCCTTTCTAAGGTGGGTAAATTGAGGACCCAGTTTGTGGGGGCAATAAGCTGACTTTGTATAAATATACAAAAGTATGAAGGCTATTGCTTAACGTATTGTAAGCCACCCTGAGTCTCCGGAGAAGGGTGGCATATAAATCAAATTTAAAAAAAAAGATGATTGATTGATTGATAGATAGATAGATAGATAGATAGATAGATAGATAGATAGATAGATAGATAGATAGATGATGGATGGAGAGAGAGAGAGAGAGAGAGAGAGCTATCCAAGGAGCCTGGATAGCTCAGCAGACTAAAAGCATTGTGATTAACTCCAGCTGTTTGCAATTACTGTAAGTTCGAATCTCACCAGGCTCAAGGTTGACTCAGCCTTCCATCCTTTCTAAGGTAGGTCAATTGAGGACCCAGTTTGTGGGGGGCAATAAGCTGACTTTGTATAAATATACAAAAGTATGAAGGCTATTGCTTAACGCATTGTAAGCCGCCCTGAGTCTCTGGAGAAGGGCGGCATATAAATCAAATTTATATATATATATATATATATATATATATATATATATATATATATATATATATATATATATATATATATATATATACATGAGTCAGTTACCAAGAGGCTGAATTTTGATCACATGACCACGAGGAGGCTGCGACGGTCGTAAGTGTGAAAAACAGTCATCAGTCTCCTTTGTTAGTGTCTGTAACTTCAGACGAATGGTTGTTAAGTCGAGGAGTACCTGTAATAGAAGAAATTAGGAGTTGTTGACTTCCGGTGTGATCTTACAATTTCCTACTGTGTCAGTATCATTTCCATCCTTAGCCTGGTATAATCAATAGGTATGTTTTTTATAGTTCTGGTATTGTAGTATGCTGCGCGCAGGCAGAGGTCCAACAGGGAATGTTCATGTAATGTCCAGGGTTGCGTGCAAACCTCCTCTTCTTGAGCATGAAACAGGATGCTTAAAGTCTGGAAGGTGCTTTTTTCAAGAGGCAATTGGATTTTCTTGCTTTTTCTTTGAAGGCGTTTCGCTTCTCCTCCAAGAAGCTTCTTCAACTCTGACTGGATGGTGGGGAACAGAAGGATTGATACTCCTTGCAGACAGCTAGTCGTTTGCATCCTTTTAGAGCAGTGTTTCTCAACCTTGGTAGCTTGAAGATGGGTGGACTTCAACTCCCAGAATCCCCCAGCCAGCTGGCTGGGGGATTCTGGGAGTTGAAGTCCACCCATCTTCAAGCTTCCAAGGTTGAGAAACACTGTTTTAGAGCGACGTTGAGGCCACTTGGAGGTTCATCTGTGTCCTCAAGGTCACCTGAGTGGTCAAATGGGTGTGGAGCCTTCTTGGAACTGCTGAAAGGACTGGATTGTTGACTGTCATAACCCCCCATCCTCTGTTGAGGGAAGACTCTTCACTTTGGACATAGATGGCCTCTTTGACTCTTCTTTCAAACCACCGGTCCTCTTTGTCCAAAATGTGGACTTTGGTCTGGCCAGGTGGACTCTCTCAAAGGATGCAAATGACCCTCCCTCTGCATGAAGTATAATTCCTTCCCTTCCCCACCATCCAGTCAGAGCTGAAGAAGCTTCTTGGAGGAGAAGCGAAACGTCTTCAAAGAAAAATCCCAAGAAAATCCAATTACCTTTTGAAAAAAAAAAAATTCCCACCTTCGGGACAATCATGACCTGGATGACGGAGAATCTCCGTAGACATTTAAGCCCGAAGCATTTCTCAAAACTGCTCAGAGCCGCCTGTTTGCAAAGGGAGGTGGGGGGCAGCTTCGCGCACGAAGCAGAAGACGGGTATGAAATTTCCACCCTCAAAGTGGAGGATTTGCACCGAGGCACCGGTAAAGTCTTGGTATTGCGGGCGAACCTTTAATTCACTTAAAGCTGGTCCTTGAAAGTTTAACCTTTCAACCCAACACCCACCATCACGATGCAGCTTACCAAAAAGATAATCAAATGTTTCCTCCTTAGGAACGTGACGGGTAAGAAAATGGTCTTCCCTATTCAAGATGGCAGGGAAATCTGAAACGGTCTGGGTGGGGGTCTCCTGCTATATCAGGGGGTTGGACTAGAAGACCTCCAAGGTGCCTTCCACCTCCGTCATTCTGTTATTGTGTTGTTCTGAGGCTACGCCATCTAGCGAATGATCCCTCAGTGCCCACCTCCAGTTTGAGCCTCTCCAGCCGCAGGGCAGTGCATGCTGCGGAATACGCCAGGGGAAAGGAGACCACCTGGTAGATAAATACGCCAGGGAAAGGAGACCACCTGGTTACAAGAAGATATGACTTAGATATGAGTATGCCAGGGGAAAGGAGACCACGTGGTAGATAAATACGCCAGGGGAAAGGAGGCCACCTGGTTACAGGAAGATATGACTTAGATATGAGTACACCAGGGGAAAGGAGACCACGTGGTAGATAAATACGCCAGGGGAAAGGAGACCACCTGGTTACAGGAAGATATGACTTAGATATGAATACGCCAGGGGAAAGGAGACCACGTGGTAGATAAATACGCCAGGGGAAAGGAGACCACCTGGTTACAGGAAGATATGACTTAGATATGAATACGCCAGGGGAAAGGAGACCACGTGGTAGATAAATACGCCAGGGAAAGGAGACCACCAGGTTACAAGAAGATACGACTTAGATATGAGTATGCCAGGGAAAGGAGACCACCTGGTAGATAAATACGCCAGGGGAAAGGAGACCACCTGGTTGCAGGAAGATATACCCTTTGACTTAGAAGGTGGAAATTGGTGGTGGCTGGCAGGTAAGAATTAACCACCTGATGATTGAAAACAGCTTGTGGGTGCTCCCATCGCTGGAGGTTTTCAAGGAAAAATTAGAACAACCGTTTGACCTGGATGATAATAAAGTCTCCTGCCATAGACGGGGTTGGACTAGAAGACCTCTGAGGTCCCTTCTAGCTGTACGATTCTATGATTGCCATCTTCGGTGATGAGACCTCGAAAGTGGGCCACTTTAAGGCTTGTGGACTTCAACTCCCAGAATTCCTCAGCCAGCTGGCTGAGGAATTCTGGGAGTTGAAGTCCACAAGCCTTAAAGTGGCCCGCTTTCGAGAGCCCTGTTCCAGATGTGAAGGAAAACAAAAAAAAAAGGTCCATTCCTTCCTAATAGATGGCCTTACGTAAATTGTATGAACAAATGAAAGAGGTGTTCTCTAATCTGTTGTATTTATAGATATGTTTCGGCCAGCAATACTCTGGAGGACTGGAATGACAAATTAACACAATCAGAAGCGTGAGTCTCTTAACCTTCTGCATAAAACACGCACCCCTTCCGTGTCGGATCACCGTTAACTCTTCCTTCCTTGCACTAATAACTCTTCTGCTTCGTCCCTTTGCTGTAAATGCTTCCCGGGTGCTGGCAAAAATTGGGGGGGGGGGGAGTGAAGAAACGGGCCACTGAACTTTTCTTGGAGTTTCGGGCTGTTTGGCTGATGCTTTTCCTGGGGAGATTGAGAGTAAGACAGTTCCTTTGTCCTACTAGCATTGACGATGTTACCTAGTACGGTTATGAAACGTCTACAAGAAAACCACCAAGCACAGAGAGCCCAAGGACCCTTCATTTCAACCCTGAACTACAAATATTCTCCTATACAGGTAGTCCTCGACTTACAACAGTTCATTGAGTGACCGTTCAAAGTTACAACGGCGCTAAAAAAAGTGATCAGACGTCGTTGTGGCCTCATGATCACACGATCATAATTCAGACGCTCGGCAACTGACTCATATTTATGACGGTTGCAGTATCCTGGGGGTCACGTGATCCCCGTTTGCGACCTTCGGACAAGCCAACTCTACGGGGGAAATTGGATTCACTTAACCGTGTGACTCACTTAACAGTTGCAGTGATTCCCACTGCGGCAAGACAAGTGATAAAACGGGGCAAAATTCACTTAACAAAGGCCTCACTTTGCAATGTTGGGCTCATGTTGTGGTAAGTTGAGGACTACCTGTAGTGGCAGTGAAGAAGACCACTACTTCTTGTGAAGCGACCTGAGATGGAATCTGTGAGTCTTGGGTCTTTGAGCAAGGGGGTGTCGCTTGTGAGGAACCCCTTCATTTCATCCAGCTGTTTCGGATAACTTTAGACCTATCTCCAACCTTCCTTTGTGGGGGAAAGCTTGTGGAGAAATGGGCAGCCCTAAACTTGCAAAGATCAATCGATCAATCAAAATAAAGCTGGAATCAGGGATGAAATGCTCCCGGTTCGGACCGGATCACCCGATCCAGTAGCGATGGCAGCGGGAGGTTCGAAGAACTGGTAGCAAAAATCCCTGACACCCCCCTACTTCCCATGCCCAGCTGAGCCACGCAATCATCAGAGGCTTTTTTTTTTTTAAATGCTTTAAAAATTTTTTTTAAAAAAGGCCTCAGATGATCGTGCAGCTTAGCTGGGATCGTCAGAGTCTTTTAAAAGCATTTTCGGCCAAAGAGGTTGTAGAAAAAAACGCTTTTAAAAGTTTAAAAAAAAAAAAAGTTGGCCACGTCCACCCAGTTACATTACGCCCACCACCACCACCACCACCACCAAGCCATGCCCACAGAACCGGTGGTAACAAATTTTACATTTCACCACTGTCCACCCTCTGTACCAGGGTGTCAAACTCAATTTCATTGAGGGCCGCATCAGGGCTGTGGTTGACCTCGGGGAGGGGGGTGGGCGTTCATGCGGGCCTGACTGGGTGGGTGTGGCCAGCTTGCCGCCACTCACTGGGCATGGCTGACTGGTGGTTGTGGCCAAATGGATGGGCGTGGCCAGCTTAACGCCACTCACTGGGCATGGCTGACTGGGTGGGCGTGGCCAGCTTGACGCCAACTCCTAAACTGCTGGCATGTTTCCTCTTCGCATTGGGTAAACGGGGCTGAAATGACGCTGAAACATTTTCCAGGCTGGCCCTGTGGGCCAGATGTGGCACATGGACCTTAAATTTGATACCCCTGCCCTATAGCATCAGGCTTAGGGAAGAAGTTCAACCATCTTGGTCTTCCTTTGATTTTCTCCCTGACTTTTAACACCATTAACCATGGTCTCTTTCTGGATTGGGATGAAGGCTGCGGGTCTCCTCTTGGTGATAGTGGTGGTGGCAGGAGAGAGATAAGGGGACGGGGGATTTATGGTCCTGTTTAGACCTTTTAAGGTCATAGATCAGGGGTCTCCAACCTTGGCCACTTTAAGCCTGGCGGACTTCGAGTTGAAGTCCGCCAGGCTTAAAGTGGTCAAGGTTGGAGACCCCTGTCCTAGATAACTCTGAAGCAAAGCTGGCTGGGGAATTCTGGGAGTTGAAGTCCGCCAGGCTTAAAGTAGCCAATGTTGGAGACTCCTGTCCTAGATAACTCCAGCTGAATAACTTGGTTTCTCACACATTAATTCATCAAGGTAAGATTTTTTCCCCTCTTCCACACTCATCAGCCTGTCCAGTCAGCCTGAATAGGTCATCTCCCTCCAGGTCCAGTCTGAATACAGGTAGGCCTCGACTTAACAACCACAATTGAGCCCTAAATTTCTGCTGATAAGTGAGACATTTTGTTCAGCGAGTTTTGCCCCAATTTTTCAACTTTTCGGGCCGCATTTGTTAAGCGAATCACTGCCCTTGTTCAATGACTTCACCCGGTTGTTAAGTGAATCTGGCTGCCCCGTTGACCCCGTCTTGTCACCGTTTTTTCATCCTTACGGCCATTGCAACAGCCCCATGTGGTTATGTGATCAAAATTTGGGGCGCTTGGCAACTGGCACGTATGTAGGTATGTCCATTGCAACATGCCAGGATCACATGGTCGTCTCTTACAACTTTCCTAGCCGGCCTCTGACCAGCAAAGTCAATGGGACAAGCCAGTTTCGTTTAATGACCACATGGTTCACTTAATAGCTGTGGCCAAAAGCTCGTAAGATGGAACCTGACTCACTTTGCAACGGTCTTGCTTAACAGCAGAAATTCTGGTCCCGGTTGTGGTCAGAAGTCGAGGACTGCCTGCATTTAAGCTGGAGGGTTTTGGTCCAAAGGATATTCTCCATCCTCCAGTTGTGAGTTGGATGAAATGGGATTGCTTTAGGTGTAATTTTAAGGATCCATTGTTCTACTTGGCATCCACTGGCTTCCCCAGTGACAATTAAAGTCAATGGGAAAGCCAGATTCACTTAACAATTGTGTTACTAACTTAACAGCTGCAGTAATTCACTTAGCAACTCTGGCACAAAAGGTCATAAAATGGGGCAAGGTATTTCACTTAGCAACAAAAATTTTGGGCTCAATTGTGGTCGTAGGTCGAGGACTACCTATATTCTGTGAATTGGAAATACATTCTGTCTTTCGGGTCTCTGAAGTCATTTCTGTAAATCAACGTTCCTCAACCGTGGCCTCTCAAAGATGGGTGGACTTCAACTCCCAGAATTCCCTAGTTAGCTGCCAGGGGAATTCTGGGAGTTGAAGTTCACCACTCCTCGAGTTGTCAAAAGTTGAGGAACCGGGCTATAGGTGAATGGTGTACCAGAGATTGCTGCTTTAAAGCTGGAGAAAAGAATTAATAGAATAATAGCCGAGCTTCGCTTCGCTTCTTGTGATTCTTCTTGGGACAATGTGATTTCTATTTGCAGTCTGCTTTTCCAAGTGTCCCTCGGTGATTTATTTATAATCATTTAATTGCCAAAATTACAGCTTGCCTTTCTTCCAGATGCTCCCAGTATATGTGTGTCTGTGTGTATATATGTGTGTGTATCGGGTGAAATCCAACTGGTAGCGGAAATTTTGAGCAATTCGGAGAACCGGCAAATGCCACCTCTGGCTGGCCCCAGAGTGGGGTGGGAATGGAGATTTTGCAATATCCTTCCCCCAGGAGTCGGGAGGGAATGGGGATTTTGCAGTATCCTTCCCCTAGAGTGGGGTGGGAATGGAGATTTTGCAGTAGCCTTCCCCTGCCAGGTTCACCAAGCCACACCACGCCCACCAAGCCACGCTAACAGAACCGGTAGTAAACAAATTTGGACTTCACCACTGGTGCGTGTGTGTGTGTGTGTGTGTGTGTGTTTATTTATTTGTGTTTTTCTTTAAGCCAGGTTTTTCCTACGTAACCAAGATTTTTCTGCAAGATATTTATTTAGATATTTATTTATTTATATATATACACACACACAGTACATATATATGTCTGTGTGTATATATGTGTGTGTATATATATATATTTCTTCAGCCGAGTATTTTCCTATGTAAACCAAGTTTTTCAAATTGCAGCCATAGCTCAGTGAAATCACATCCACTATCCTAGGCTTCTTCAGACAGCAAGCCAGCATTTTGCTGCCTATTGGGAGACTAATATAGCTCTATTTCGGACTGATTGATCCTCGTCAGTTAGCCACACCCTTACCATATGTTCCCTCACCGTAGAGGCTAAGTATTCTTATCGTAGGTTTAAAAAGTATGTATTTTTCTTCAGCCGGGTATTTTCCTACATAAACCCAAGTTTTTCAAATTGCAGCCATAGCTCAGTGAAATCACATCCACTATTCTAGGCTTTTTCAAACAGCAAGCCAGCATTTTGCTGCCTATTGGGAGACTAATATAGATATAGATAAAACTTACAATAAGAGAAGAAAGCAAATACTTAGCCTCTACAGGGAGGGAACATAGGGTAAGGGTGTGGCTAACTGATGAAGACCAATCCATCCGAAATAGATCTATAAATACATATTTTTTAAACCTACGATAAGAGAAGAAAGCATATATATATATATATATATAGAGAGAGAGAGAGAGAGAGAGAGAGAGAGAGAGAGAGAGAGAGAGAGAGAGAGAGAGAGAGAGAGAGAGAGAGAGAGACTGTCTTCCTTCCATTTTTTGTCTCCATAACAAGAAGGTAGCTGGGCTGAGAGGGTAGGATTGACCCAAAGGCACCCCTCCTTCACCATTAGTTTTCGTAAATGAACAAAAAAAAATGTTGAAACTACAAAAAAATGTTGAGACTTTGGAATAAGTGCAGTGAAGAGCAACTAGGATGATTAAAGGCCTGGAGACTAAAACATGAAGAACAGTTGCAGGATCTGGGGTTTTGCCAGTCCAGAGAAAAGGAGGACTAGGGGGTGACGCAATAGCAGTAGTCCAGTATTTTGAGAGGCTGCCACAAAGAAGAGGAGGGGGGTCAATTTATTTTCCAAAGCACCAGAGGGCAGGACAAGAAGCCATGGGTGGAAACTCATCAAGGAGAGAAGCAACTTAGAACCAAGGAGAAGTTTCCTGACAGTGAGAACAATTAATCAGTGGAACTACTTGCCTCCAGAAGTTCCGAATGCTCCAACACTGGAAGTTTTTAAGAAAATGTTGGATAACCATTTGTCTGAAGTGGTGGAGGGTTTCCTGCCTGGGCAGGGGGTTGGACTAGATGACCTCCCAGGTCACTTCCAACTCTATTCTATTCTGATTGAGATTGAAACCCAGGACTGTCTATTTCTACAACCCCATTCCTTCATCCAGGCACTTCAGTTTTTTTGCTTCCTCGGCTAGATTTCCCGCATAACTTATAGTTACGTCCTCAACGATGGTTTGTAAGTTGAGGACTGTTTGTAGTAGCATTTCCAGATGGGTCAGTTGCATTGCAATTTCAGCCTTACTCTACAAAATACCGACCCATGTATAGGGAGATTCCACAGTATCCGGCTTTCGTTGCAGCCACATTTTGTGCTGACAAGGACTGCGGATGTGAACAACTTCCTCCATTTATTTTGAAATCTGGTGATCCGAGGGGAAAAGAGTAAGAGCCAAGATTGCAACCTTGGTAGCTTCCATTTGTTAGAGAAATCTCAAAATGGCCAAATCAGGCCTTTAAAACAGGGGTCTCCAACCTTGGCAACTTTAAGGCTTGTGGACTTCAACTCCCAGAATTCCTCAGCCAGCTTTGCTGGCTGAGGAATTCTGGGAGTTGAAGTCCACAAGCCTTAAAGTTACCAAGGTTGGAGACCCCTGCTTTAAAAGATAGGCTGCTTTCACTGTTTAAAATTGCAAATTTTTGAAGGTTTCTTGACAGGAAGCCTTTCCCTTCCTGACCATAAACCCGGCTATTTCTCTTCTGGATTAACGCATCAATATAGACTTTACTTAAAAAAAAAAAAAAAGTTAAACTTTTAATGCTGTTCATGAAGTGAACGCTCAAAACTCAAAAGTTTTGGAATTTCTAAAAAGTCAGGAATGCCTGCTTTTTTGGGGCTGATATGTACTTTTTAATATGTGCTTTTTCCCCTTCTTTCTGATCTTGAACAATGCAAAACAAACAGCGGAGAAGAAACATTTGGCAGTAACAGCAGAATAAACCACGATGAAGGGTGTTAATCCTCCTTTAAACTATTATCAGGGACCAGGCAGGGACCAGCTGCTTTGTAGCCTTGCTGAAGTCCAGGTAGTCCTTGACTTACGACCGTTCGTTTAGGGACTGTTTGAAGTTAACAGCGCTGAAAAAAAAGTGACTTGCAACTGTTCCTCGCACTTACGACCGTCATCGCATTTCCCCATAGTCACGTGATCAAAACTCCAGCAACAGGCCTGTATTTTTAACAGTTGCAGCCTTCCGGAGTCATAACGATCACTATTAATGACCTTCCTGGCTGGCTTCTAACATGTCTTGGGGGACGGGGGGGGGGACGGACCCTGATTCGCTTAATGACGCATGGTTCACTTAACAACCGCAGCCATTTGCTTAATTCCCATGGTTAAAAAAAAAACAAAGTTGTCAAATTGGCCGGGACTCACTTAACAGCGGCCTTGTTTCAGAAGGGAAATTCTGATCTCGTGGTCGTTAGGTGAGAACCGCCTGTATCTTGAGCGTCTCTTAAAATCCTGCCATAATGAAGTGCGTCTTCAGAAGTGGCACATCCTTGCTTAAAGTTGGTTGCTTCAGTAGTTGCAAAGCTTTGCAAATCCTCCAGTTGTTGCCAAGCTCTAGTAGTAGTTGCAATCCTCCAGTGTGTACACAGAATATGTACCCGCCTCTTGCCTATCCCAACTCCTGTTGTTTTAAGCTCCAGCTGTGTCTTCCTTTGCTCCTTCGAGACCATTCTCAATTAACGACGGCCTCCCTTCCCAATTCTTGTTTTTCTCTAGCTATAAAAAGACCCAGGAAACGCTGTATCAAGCCGGCCAGAAGACCTCGGCTGCTCTGTCCAACGTGGGTTCTGCAATCAGCCGGAAGTTTGGAGATATGAGGTAAGAGGTTGAATTTTTTTTTTCTTTCTTTTTCTTTTTGATCTAATTCTTCCAAAGAATTCTTTGTCGGGTGCAAAAGATCAGGTCCATTGCGGGAAGGTCCAGCTAAACGGATGTATTGCTAAAATGCCCACATGCAGGAATCTTCTTAACTCATTTCTAGCACCCATTTGGAGTTAAATGAGGGCCGATGGCATTCAAGGGAGATGGGGCTTAGTTCGCTTATGGTTATGTAGGGATTCTAGGCTGATCTCTCTTTTGATTCCACCACTCCTTCCCAGACAGACAGAGATAGGCAGAGACAATAGAGTCAAGTTATTATGATGATTATTATTATTATTTATTAAATTTATATACCGCCCTTCTCCTAGTGGACTCAGGGCGGTGTACAGCCAAGAATAAAAGCACTCCAATACAAAATTTAAAATATTAGTAAAAGAATTAAATAATTTTGGCCCAACAAATTTAAAAAACCAATAGACAATTAAAATTTAAAACCATAAAAACTTTAAACTTAAAAAGGGGGGGGGGGGGGTTACGCCAGCCCAGCTTGACAAAATAAAAAAGTTTTTAGGGCACGGCGGAAAGCCCGGAGATCAGGTATCGTACGGATCTCCGGGGGCAAATCGTTCCAGAGGGCTGGCGCTGCCACAGAGAAGGCTCTCCCCTTGGGTGTCGCCAGCCGACATTGTCTGGCTGACGGCACCCTGAGGAGTCCCTCTCTGTGGGAGCGAACTGGCCGGTGGGAGGCTATCGGTAGCAGAAGGCGGTCCCACAAGTACCCAGGCCCTATGCCATGGAGCGCTTTAAAGGTGGTCACCAACACCTTGAAGCGCACCCGGAAGACCACCAGAAGCCAATGCAGCTCACGCAGGAGAGGTGTCACATGGGAGCGCCCCCTTGCTCCCATAATCCCCCGCGCGGCCGCATTCTGCACCAGTTGGAGCCTCCGGGTGCACCTCAAGGGGAGCCCCATGTAGAGAGCATTGCAGTAGTCAAATGGGAAAGATCAGGTCCACGTGTGAAAGTCCAGTTAAGCTGATTTATTGCTAAGCAGCCAATGCACAGGAATCTTCTCACTTCATGGTTAGCACCTGCTTTGGATTAAATAAAGTCAAAGGAATTCAAGGGTGGAGGACTGAACTTAATCCCTTTGTGACTACGTAAGGATGCTAGGCTTATGCCTCTCTTGACTCTGCCCCTCCTACAAATTCTTGGTCAACAGGAATTAAAGCTTTTGCTGGTTATCTGGTTGCAGTTCATAGCACCTTGACCTCTGGGACAACGCTATACAGGCAGTCCTCGAGTTACAACCCTAATGGGGCCTGCCCATCACGGTCGTAACTTGATGACGGCCGTAAAGCTGCTCGCGGTCACACGATCGACCTGGTTTTGCAAACTGTTTTGCATCATCCCTAAAAAGAAAGCATGGTTATAAGGAGCTCTGGTGGCTCAGCAGACTAAAAAAGCATTGTAATTAAACACCAGCTGTCTGCAATTACTGTAAGTTCGAATCACACCAGGCTCAAGGTTGACTCAGCCTTCCATCCTTTCTAAGGTAGGTCAATGGAGGACCCAGTTTGTGGGGCAAATAAGCTGACTTTGTATAAATATACAAAAGTATGAAGGCTGTTGCTTAACGCATTGTAAGCCGCCCTGAGTCTCCGGAGAAGGGCGGCATATAAATCAAATTTTAAAAATAAAAAATAAAAAAAATAAGGCGTGCACCGTGGCCCTTAAAAGAATGCCACAGTCGTTAAACAAACTGATGGCTTGCTATGGCCACAGTTTTGCCAATGGGGAAGGAAGAAATGCAGGTTTTTTTGGCCCAGCAGTTGTAAAAGTATGACAGTCGTTCTGTTAAAACTCAATTATAACTGTTTATAAGCATCTGTGGTTACAGTTGAGCTATGCTTAACATTGTCACGCGCAATACAAAATCGCTACTGATCTTGGCACTTATCTTGAAACAGCAATTAAAGTAACTCCGTGGCATCCTACTTTTGGCTTAAAATTCTGATTCTTATATACATCTAACCAACATCTTGATTGTCCCTTTTCTAAAAACATCTTTTAACCAGTCTGATGATCTAAATGAAGGGCTGTGTGGACAGATTAACGTTTTATTATTGTTAATGTGTCGAGAACTTCCCTTGGTCACATAGTTAACACCTTACCCGTTGCCAATACTTCAGACTTCGGGGTTTATATAACGTAATTCTGATGACGTAGAATGTTATACTTTGGTGCTGGCTTGGGAAAGCATTCAGCTTCCACATTGAAACTGCTGTTCTTAAATTCTGAAAGCAATCCAGAAGTTCTCTTCTGGAAAGATATTGGACAGTTAGAATGCAGAAATACATTTCTTTTATATAAATTAGTTTTGGCTTAAAAAGCTGCAGAGTTGAGGTTTCTTTTGAGCCAACGCGAGGGAAGGAAGGTGGCCAAATTCTAGCATTGGGATTTCCCACTTATATATGAAATTTAAGTGTCTTTCACCCTCTCCAACCTTTCCCACATTGGGGGTTTTTTCTTACTAATAAATAGTGAATTCTAGTCCTGCCTTAGGCATGAAAGCCAGCTACGTGACTTTGGACCAATCATTAGGAGACATTGAGTTCTAGTCCCGCCTTAGGCATTAAATCTAGCTGGGTGATTGGGCCAATCACTAGGAGGCACTGAGTTCTAGTCCCACCTTAGGCATTAAATTCAGGTGGGTAACTGGCCAATCACTAGGAGGCACTGAGTTCTAGTCACACCTTAGGTATTAAATTCAGGTGGGTAACTGGCCAGTCACTAGGAGGCACTGAGTTCTAGTCCCACCTTAGGCATTAAATTCAGGTGGGTAACTGGCCAATCACTAGGAGGCACTGAATTCTAGTCACGCCTTAGGCATTAAATTCAGGTGGGTAACTGGCCAATCACTAGGAGGCACTGAATTCTAGTCACGCCTTAGGCATTAAATTCAGGTGGGTGACTTTGGGCCAATCGCTAGGAGTCAGTGAGTTCTAGTCCCACCTTAGGCATGAAAATCAGCTGAGTGATCTTGAGCCAGTCCCTCTCTTTCAGCCCCAACTCACCTCACAGGGTTGTTGTTATGGGGAAAATAGGAAGAGGATGGAACGTTGTGTCTGTTCACCACTTTGAGTGGTTTATAAAAAAAATAACAGTGGGCTATAACTAGATAAGAAAGGGATGCGGTGGCTCAGTGGGTAAGACACTGAGCTTGTTGATCAAAATGTCAGCAGTTCAGCGGTTCGAATCCCTAGTGCTGCGTAACGGGGTGAGCTCCCATTACTCGTCCCAGCTTCTGCCAACCTAGCAGTTCGAAAGCAGGTAAAATATACAAGTAAAAAAATAGGGACCACCTTTGGTGGGAAGGTCACAGCGTTCCGTGCGCCTTTGGCATTGAGTCATGCCGGCCACATGACCACGGAGACGTCTTCGGACAGCGCTGGCTCTTCAGCTTTGAAACGGAGATGAGCACCGCCCCCTAGAGTCGGGAACGACTAACACAGATGTGCGAGGGGAACCTTTACCTTTACCTATAACTAGATAAATAAAAATAGCGAATAGATAGAGCAGCTGCCTCATGTGATGTGACAGTATTGTGATCCAGCAAAGAAGGATGCTTCACTCACCCGCAACCCTGATTTTTCAGGAACTCTCCTTTCCCCATCTGGCTGGGATTATCTGGGTGGTAAGCGCATGCGATGTACTCTGATCACATAAATATAAAATAAAAAAAAATACCATTTTGAGGTCTGTGTGCACTTCTACAATTTGTGTGTCGATACGGAGCCTTCCTCCCTTTCCAAAATATACAATTTTGCTCAAGCACATTTAAAGAATGAGGCGCTGGCCTTTAACCTCTCCACGTTTCCTCTGCAAACCGATAATGTTCTCCGAAAGTGGCTTCGGATGCTTCGGGTGGAACACTTAAACGCACATGCATAGGTTGCGTTGATTGCATTACCAAACCCACAAAGGCCAAACCGGATTCTGTGAATCACACGACTATTATGAATGTGAAACGGAGCAGAATTAAAACCCTGATAATGATTAAGCTCTTGGGGAGCGATTAAAAGACTCCGTCCCGCTTCATACAGCGTCCATGAGTTGGCGATTTTGCTTGAGTTTTTAGGGGACTCCGCCCACACGTCCCTTAGCAGAGAAAGGCCTTAGAACTGGGTTTTTCATCCTTGCAACTTTAAGAGGGGTGGACTTCAACTCCTAGAATTCCCCAGCCAGCCATGCTGGCTGGGGAATTCTGGGAGTTGAAGTCCACCCCTCTTAAAAGTTGCCATGGTTGAGACACTGCTTTAAGGCGTAAGAACAGACCTCCTTGATTAAACCACGGCCCATCCAATTACAGTATTGTTGTCAACTCGTAAAACATCCCTGGCCTGCTCTCGAGTTGCCATAGGCAAGGGAGGGATGGGAAACTGCCAAAACTGCACAGCAGCCAGATGCACATTCCACGCTCAAGGCTGTCTCCCAGGGATGCCTACAGTAGTCGAAGGGGAGTGACCTGAATGTGATTGATGACATACCCTGGGGGGAGGAGGGGAAACAGGGTCATAATTGGAGCGTAAATCACGTAGGGTCAGAGCTGGCTTGCTGTCAGGGTTCCGATGGATGCCCTAATTAAATCAGGGATGCTTTGCGAGTTGAGAATTGGTTTCTCCTATGGCCAATCAGATCTCTATAGGAGACCAGCCCCTCTCCTGTCCTTCCTCCCCTGTAAATGGCTTTTGAAGGCCTGTTGGCCTCCCCAGGAGCTCATGTTGAATCTCAAAAGAATATTTGTAGCTCAGAGTAGAACCATGGCGTCCTTGGTGCCCTCTGAGCTTGCTTGTTTTCTCGCAGGGGTTTCACAACCCAGCTAGGTAACATCATCAGTGCTAAAAGATAGTGAGGCTTGTTCCTTGTTTATATACAGCAGCTTGCTCTGGCACTGGTGGCATGGGTGGGGTTTTCTCCTTAGTGTTTCTTGATTGGGATATTGTTCCCTGCTTGATTGTTTGTCTGGGGTTAATCCCTGCTTATCTGTGTGTCGGTTGGTGGAGAGGATGTGTAAAACTAATAGCAAACCCCACACTCACTAATGTTGATGATGTTACATCGCTGAGTCATGAAATGTCTGTAAAAAAAACCCACCAACTCAGCACCAAGGACCCCACAGTCGTCCTCCTCTCCGCAAACCCCGCTCCCTTCTAGCCCTGATGATGTTTCCTAGTTGGGTGACAAAACGTCTGCAAGAAAACCATTAAGCTCAGAGAATCTTCTAAATCAGGGGTCTCCAACCTTGGCAACTTTAAGGCTTGTGGACTTCAACTCCCAGAGTTCCTCAGTCAGCAAAGCTGGCTTAAAGTTTACAAGTCTTAAAGTTGCCCAGGTTGGAGACCCCTGCTTTAAATTGATAATCCTTAACCCGGTCATGATTCAAGTCAGGATTAAAACTAGGAGAACAAAGAAAATAATGGTTGCATCAAAGGAAACACCTTCTCTTCCTCTCAGTCATAGCAACTTCGTAAAGTTGGGCCGAGTTCAATTCCCCAGAATTTCCCAGTAGCCATGTGTGGCCTTCAATGTCCAGAATGCCCCAGACAACATGCTAGCTAGGGGATTCTGGGAACTGAAGTCCGCCCATCTTTTACCTTACCACGTTTGAGAAAGATTGTCACCTGGTTGCTATTGCTTTTCCTCTTCAACGATGGGGGTGCGCGTGGGGGATTTTGGCTTCTCTGCCTCCCCCCAGATCCTCCTACCAAAACATCTCCAGTTTTTTACGGTGCAGAAAGACTCCAAATGATTAAACCGGCCCCGTTTTCGAGTTTATCTTATGTGATCAGAGGTTAAGTGTTGTGGTGAGTTTCTTTCTTTTTTTATTTTTTTTTTTTTTAAAGAGCAGAAGTCATCCCTGCTCAGCTTGTCTTTACCATGTGGTCTTTTTTTGAGGTTTTCTGGCCTTTCCCCCACCACCAAACTGTGTGTGCGATCCTTTACTTTCCTGGTGTGCCTGTGGTGTGACCCTGAGGTTTGGCTGCTTAAAATGGGTAAACGGTTCTGGAGGTCACTCCGAATTGGGGAGACCAGGAAAGGTTGGCAAATCTGAACGGCTTTGGTGTGTAAGTCACCTGGTAGAAAAGGCTACGAGCTCAGTATATTTTCTAAACCGGGTTATTCCAGTTCAGTCCAATTCAGATGCGTTGTGTTATTTCCGTCTTCCCCCTCTCAGCTGGGCCAGTGGTTCTCCTGGCTGGGGATGATGGGTGAAACCAGCTGGTCTACATTTAAAGCATCAAAGTGAAGCTATATTGAATTGGGTTCGATCCAATGGGAGTTAGTTGTAGAATTAACTTCCTTTGGATTCAGGCAAGAATCAGTTTATAATAATAATTTTATAATAATAATTTATTTCTATACCGCCCTTCTCCCGAAGGACTCAGGGCGGTGCACAGCCTAATTAAAAGCACAAGACAAACAACAATTTAAAAATTAAAAATATTAAATAATTTGAAACCAATTTAAAAATCTTCACATCGATAGCCCGGCCTGGCGGAACAAAAAGGTTTTGAGGGCACAGCGGAATACACGGAGGTCAGTGATCTTACGTAATTCTGGGGGCAGTTCATTCCAGAGAGTAGGAGCTCCCACAGAGAAGGCCCTCCCCCTGGGTGTCGCCAGCCGACATAATTTGGCTGATGGCACCCTGAGGAGACCCTCTCTGTGGGAGCGGACTGGCCGGTAGGACGCTACTGGTGGCAGGAGACGGTCTCGAAGGTAACCCAGTCCAATGCCATGGAGAGCTTTAAAGGTGGTGACCAACACCTTGAATCGCACCCGGAAGACCACTGGGAACCAATGCAGCTCACGCAGTAGGGGGGTCACATGGGCACAACGGGTTGCACCCATAACCACCCGCGCGGCTGCATTCTGGACCAGCTGGAGCCTCCGGGTGCTTTTCAAGGGGAGCCCCATGTAGAGTTTGGTTTAGTGGTTAAGGCAACAGGGTAGAAACTAGGAGACTGTGAGTTCTAGTCCTCCTTCAGCATGAAAGCCAAATGGGTGACTTTGGGCCAGTCACCAAGGGACTATGAGTTCTAGTCCCACCTTCGATATGAAAGCCCACTGCGTGACTTTGAGCCAGTCACCAGGAGACTGTGAGTTCTAGTCCTGCCTTAGGCACAAGTCAACTGGGTGACTTTGGGGCCAATCAGCAGGGGATTGTGAGTTCTAGTCCCACCACTGGCATGAAAACCAGCTGGATGACTTTAGGCCAACCACTCTCACCTCAAAACGGTGTTTGTTCTCGTAGGGAAGAGGAAGAAGGCATACTAAATATGTTTACTGCCTTGAGCTGTTTATAAAAAAAGAATAATAAAGGTGGAAAATAAATAAACAAACAAATAAATAACCCCACTGCTAATTGCTCTGCTCCTCATTCCTCCAGTGACGAACAAGAGGGACGGTTTAAAAGAACAACAACTATTTTATTAAGTGCACTAAAATCACCAGGAATTTTTGTCGAAGTTCTCCAGGTTTGTTTGCTAAAGTCTCTCTTGGAAAACTGGTTTTCTTAGTTGCTGCTTCCTTGCCACATGGCCGTGTCCTCTGGGCTTCTCCTGCCAGAAGATGCCGCCTCACGTTGTTATCTTGAGCAGTGTGTTGGAGACGCCTGGAGCAAAAGGCCAGGGCGTTCCTTCATTGTACATTCAAGCATAATTTTAGTCTTGCGGGGAGAAGGCGTCTCTTCTATCATCTTCTATAATTCACAATTAAATGAGCCCAAAGGTACTGTTCAAAACAACCACCGGATTTGGGTTTTTTCCCTTGAAAACATTTCGCTTCTCACTCATGAAGCTTCCTCAGAACTGAAGAAGCTTCTTGGATGAGAAGCGAAACATCTTCAAGCAAATACGAAGAAAATTCAACTGCCTTTTGAAGAAGCGCCATGGCCTCAACGATTGAATCTCTGTAGACAAAAGGTAGACAGGTACGGCTTGGCAACTGGAATTGGCTGCATGTGGAAAAGAAACAATCATTGGTCTATGGAAGTTCTCAATCATCCATGTTATGGTTTTCCCAGAGGCAACTGGAGTCTCTTTGCTTGATTCCTTGAAGGCATTTCGTTTCTCATCCAAGAAGCTTCTTCAGTTCTGACAGAATGGTGGAGAATGGAAGCATTTATATTCCTTGCAGTCCTCTGGTCGTTAGCGCTCCTTCTGAGAGTCATTGAGGCCACTTGGTGGTTTATCTCTCTCCTACCTCCTGAATCTAGAACTGAAGAAGCTTCTCGGATGAGAAGCGAAACATCTTCTAACAAAACAGGAAAGTCTCATTGCCTTTTGAAAAGCACCTTTGGGACAACGGTGACCCTGGATGATTGAGAACCTCCACAGACAATTGAATCAGCCATTTCTGACCTGCAGCCTGGCGTGAGGACGGCCTACAGGCCACCTAGCAGATGTTGCTGGACCTGTCGGGTTAGTTGGGTGGCGAGCAGAGGTTCTCCGGCATCCTTGTCTGAACCCCTCAGAGCTGTTTTGAGATTTGCCACGGACGTTCAGATGGGTCAATGACTTAATTGATGGAAGCTAACTTTAATTTCACTGTGTGGCATGGACACTAACCGTGACAGATATTCGGCGGGCTGGAGCTTCATCCTCATACCTTTCCTTCTCCTTTTAAGATTCACCTCTTGGTGGATTGTTTTGAGGCCCAAGTATCAGAAGTAGAAGAGGTGGTCTTGCAACCTTGCCCCTAACTTTCTCTCTTTCCTTGTTCTCAATTTCTGCTTCCGTTGGATCCTGCCAGGGCCCATCCGTTCTCACATTCGTTTAGGTAAGGCAGAGAGGGGTCATCTGTATGGGGTCTCTGGTTCAGCCAGGTCATTATTCTCGAATGCAGGTAGTCTTCCACTTACGACCACAATTAAGCTGAAAATTTCTGTTGCTAAGCAAGTTTTGCCCCATTTCGTGACCTTTTCTTGCCGCAGTTGCTAAGCGAATCCCCTGCAATGGTTAAATTCAGTAACACGGTTGTTGAGTGAATCCGGCTCCCCCCCTGTTGACTTTGCTCATCAAAAGGTCGCAAAATGGGATCACGTGATCCCCAGGACACTACAACCGTCACAAATAGGAGCCAGAGTGTTGGGTGGCATAGAAATGCGACGAATAAAGTTTGCCAAGCGTCCAAATTTTGATCACACGACCATGGGGATGCCTCAATGGTCGTAAGTGTGAAAAATGCCACTTTTTTCAGTGCTGCTGTAACTCCGATCGGTCACTAAATGAATGGTCGTAAGTAGAGGACGGTCTGTAATTCTCAGCCGAGACGGTCCCAGAACAGGTTGCGACTCACAACTCTCACTCTGCGAGGGCGGCAATGGACAGGGTGCGACGCTTTCCGTGGTTTAATGCTTCTAACGTTTCCTTCCTTTCCCCTTAATGCTTCCGAGTAGCAGTTACTCCATCCGTCATTCGATAAGTATGCCGGCAATGAGGTAATGTAGCAAAAGCCTCTGGTTTTTTTTCCAAAACGATGTTGGCATTTGGCATTTGGGCGGGTACGATCGGTTGCAGATCATTTAAGCGCTGGAGCATTAACAATCATTTGAGTAGCCCACTTGGTCTTCCAGAAGGTCCTCATGGGAGCTGCTGAAGAAATATGAATGTATTTATACATTTAAGATATGTGGACTTCAACTCCCAGAATTCCCCAGCCGGCTATGCCGGCTGAGGAATTCTGGGAGTTGAATTCCACACGCCCTACACTTGCCAAACTTGAAAGATATGGTTTTGGCACCTCTTGCTTGTTGATGCCCTGTTCATTCTGGTGAAATGGCAAATGATTTAAATGTTGTGTTTTGCAAGACCCCTAAGAGTCCTTGAAGGTGCGTGGGAGGCCATATATGTTCTCTAAACAAACAAATAAACAAACAAATAAATTGTGGGAAAGCAAGTTTGTCAACAGGAAATAAGTCTGTTGAGTCTCAGATGGTGGTGGGACGTGACCATTCAGCGGTTACCAAGTTTTTGTTCATGCTATTGTAAACCTGGGGAGCTCTTATGATTTATGATGATGGTATTTTATGATTGTGATCATGATTTA